>PVKC010012589.1:0-23649 GCA_004027635.1 Crocidura indochinensis
CTCTTACCCTGCTGTCGAGGGCATCCACTGAGGTTTTCAGTTGAGCTACCGTGTTTTTCAGGCCTGCTATTTCAGTTTGAAGTTTTCTGAATTCTGTCTTTGTGTTCTGTTCAGATCGATCTATGCTTTCTTGGAGTTTTACAAACATATTCCATATTTCTATTTTAAGTTCCTTATCTGAGAGGTTAAGCAGAGGGTTGTGATTTTTAAGGTCGACCAAGCTATCATCTTCATTCTCGGTGCCTAGTGTTTGCCTACGAACTTTCTGCATTTTCGCTCTAGTAGTGTGGTTTTTCCTCGTGTTGTGATGGGGTTTATTGGTTAGAAAGAGTGCGCAGCCGCGAAGTGAAGCAGAGCGGCCGCGCTCTTATGGGACTCCAAGAATTGAGCAAAGAGAGAAGCACAGGAAGAAAGCCCCCTCAGTCCACAGTTTTCTCAGCAGAGTGCAGCTGGGTGGAGTCTCCCACAGTAAAGTAACTTAAGAAAAAGAAGATGGGAGGTATCACTTTTCCCAACTTTAAATTTTATTACAAAACAATAGAAATTAGAATAGCAGGGCATTGGAATAAAGACAGACCCTCAAATTAATGGAATAGACGTTAGTATTTAGAGAATACACAGTTAATTAATCTTTGATAAAGGGACAAAAATTCAAAATGGAGCAAGGAAAGCTTCTTCAACAAGTGCTGTTGGGACAACTGATCAGCCACATGCAAAAAAGCAAATTCAAACCTCCATCTAACACCATGCACAAAGATCAAATCAAAATGAATTTAAAATACCTGATATCATACCCGAAACTATAAGATATGTAGAAAAAACATAGGCAAAACACTCCATGACATTGAGAACAAAGGCTTCAAGAAGTAAACATCATTGTCCAAACAAGTAAATCAAAGAGAAACAATTGGGACTACATTAAACTGAGAAGCTTCTTCAACTCAAAGGAAACAGTGACTAAGATACAAAGGCCATCATGGAGTGGGAGAAACTATTCACCCATCAGATACCCCTCAGATAAGAGGCTAATACCTAAGATATACAAGGTACTGACAGAACTTAACAAGAAAAGAAAACATCTAACCCTATCAAAAATGGGGAGAGGAAATGAACAGACACTTCTTCAAAGAAGAAATACAAATGGCCAAAAGGCACATGAAAAGACACTCAGTGGGACTGGAGAGATAGCATGAAGGTAAGGCATTTGCCTTGCATGCAGAAGGTCGGTATTCAAATCTCGGCATTCCATATGGTCCCCTGAGCCTGCCAGGAGTGATTACTCCAGAGCCAGGAGTAATCCCTGAGCACTGCTGGATGTGACGCAAAAACTAAAAAAGGAAAAAGGAAAAAAACATCCCGTGTCACCAATCATCAGGAGAGATGCAAATCAAAACAATTAGGTACCATCTCATGCCACAGTGACTGGCACACATCACAAAAACAAAACAAAACAAAACAAAAATCAAACAAACAGAACCCAAGAACAACCAGTGTTGGTATGGATTTGGGGAGAAAGGAGCTCTTATTCACTACTGGTGGGAATGCCCTCTAGTCCAGGCTTTCTGGAAAACAATATGGATATTCTTCAAAATATTGGAAATTGACCTCCCATATGATCCAGTAATACCACTCCTAGGAATATACTCTAGGAACAAAAAAGCATAATACAAAAATTTCCTCTCTACTCCTCCACTTCTGTATTCATTACAGCTCTATTTACAATAGCCAGAATCTGGAATCAATCCAGGTGCCCAGCAACAGATGAGTAGCTCTATAAATTGTGGTACATATATATCATGGAATACTATGCAGCAGTTCGGAAAAATGAATTAATGAAATTTTTCTATTCATGGATGGAAATGGAGACTCTTATGCTGAGTGAAATGAGTCAGAGGGAGAGAGGTAGACATAGAATATCATCTGTGGTATTTAAGAAAGATAAAAGAGTGGTGAGAACAGTTAGAGAAATAACTACACTAACAATTACAATGACAATGCTATTGAGAGAGAAATAGAATGTTCTAAAGCCAACTGAAGGGCAGGGGAGGAGGGAAATGGGAGATAGTGGGGATGTTGGAATGGTAAAGGTGAGGTGTAATTTTATGACTGAAACCCAACTACCAACATGTTTGTAACCATGATGCTTAAATAAAGGAATTATTAAAATAAATAAAATAAAAATATGCTATGACCTGTACTTTTGCATTTCTCTCATAAAGAACAATATTATATATATGATTCTTATATGAATACATAAACAAAATTACATAATGATTCCCTCACATTATACAATGCTCTCCCTGTTTTCTTCATATACAAATTTTTTTTTTTTGGTTTTTGGATCACACCCGGTAGCACTTAGGGGTTACTCCTGGATATATGCTCAGAAATCACTCCTGCCAGGCTCGGGGGACCATATGGGATGCTGGGATTCAAACCACCATCCTTCTGCATGAAAGGCAAACACCTTACCTCCATGCTATCTCTCCGCCCCCCCCTTCATATACTAATTTAAGACTACTTCATACTGGGCCAGGAGAGATAGCACAGCGGTGTTTGCCTTGCAAGCAGCCGGTCCAGGACCAGAGGTGGTTTGTTCGAATTCCGGTGTCCCATATGGTCCCCCGTGCCTGCCCTACCAGGAGCTATTTCTGAGCAGACAGCCAGGAGCAGGTGTGGCCCCAAAATGAAAAAAAAAGACTATCTCATACTTATTTGTTTTTGTAACACCTAGCAGTGCTAACGGGCCACTCAGGGTTTTTCCTTGAGGGGAGGGGATCATGTAGTGTCAGAGATCAAACTGGAAATTATCTCTCTGGCTCTTAAAAGCTTATATTTTCCAAAATTTTTGAAAGTTTTAGGTTTCCACTTTTTACCTTTTTATTTATTTATTTATTTATTTATTTATTTATTTATTGGTTTTTGGGTCACACCCGGCAGTGCTCAGGGTTTACTCCTGGCTCCATGCTCAGAAATTGCTCCTGGCAGGCACGGGGGACCATATGGGGCACCGGGATTCGAACCGATGACCTTTTGCATGAAAGGCAAATGCCTTACCTCCATGCTATCTCCCGGGCCCCCACTTTTTACCTTTTATACTATGGCAGAAAGTTGGATAGCTGAGCCAGAGCAATGGCGCAGCTGTATAGCATTTGCCTTGCATGCGACTGAACCAGGATGGACCTCAGTTCAATCTCCAGTGTTCAATATGGTTTCCCCAAGCCAGGAGCGATTTCTGAGCACATAGTCAGGAGTAACCCTTGAGCGTCACCAGGTGTGGCCCAAAATCCAAAGAAAGAAAGAAAGTTGAATAGCTAATGTAATGAATCTGAGCTGTTAAATCCTTTGTTGGGTGTTTGTGAATCCACGAACAGTCTCCAGAATGAGAAATTACTTCCCACCCCCTTGTCCCCTTTCAGGGGGAGACCTTGGTAATCTTTATCCACAGCAAATAATAATCCACACAGACAAGAAGGTTAGGGTGTAAGATTGGGCAGAGATCATGATAATCATTGGCTCTGGAGGTTTGTAGGTGAAAACCCTGGTAAAGGAATGCCCTTAGAATCATCTGGTTTGTATATGTCTGATTTTATTTGTTGATGATGGTGGTGCCACAACCTGTGCTCTTAGGAGTGACCATCTGGCAGTCCGTAGAGTCATAGCAGCCACAACCATATGCAACTAAACACCTTCCCTTCTTTACTTTCTCTGATGCTGACTTGTTTCTTTTGAATCAATCCTGTTCCTCAACAAAACTTAGACAAGTTCCATATATCATCACATCATAGCTACTACATATGTATAAGTGTATTGAGTGAGTGATGATCAGTTTTTTTCTTGACAGGGCAAGAAACATTTTATCTAGAATTATGGGATTGAAGTGCAAGAGTAAGACTTAAAATAATTTCCTCAAGGTTGTCTTCACTCTGCTATAGCTGAGCATCAACTTTTCCTTTTTTTGGGGGGGGGCCACACCCGGTGATGCTCAGGGGTTACTCCTGGCTATTCTCTCAGAAGTCACTCCTGGCAGGCATGGGCGACCATATGGGGAACCAGGGGATAGAACCGTGGTCCATCCTAGGTTAGGACAAGGCAAGGCAGGCACCTTACCTCCAGCACCACCACCCGGCCCCAGCATCAACTTTTCACTTACAAATAATAGCCACGTAAGTACTAATTTTCTTAAGCCAAGAAGGGAAATGTATTAACTTTTAGGAAATTGTCAGAAACATGCAAATAAGTCAAATAGATAGCTGGCTGTCTTTTTAGTGAATTGGTAGGTATTTTGAGGCAGAATTCAGTAAAACTATTCTATAAAGAGACATAGAAATGGGGCCCGGGAGATAGCATGGAGGTAAGGCATTTGCCTTTCATGCAAAAGGTCATCGGTTCGAATCCCAGTGCCCCATATGGTCCCCAGTGCCTGCCAGGAGCAATTTCTGAGCATGGAGCCAGGAGTAACCCCTGAGCGCTGCCGGGTGTGACCCAAAAGCCAAAAACACAAACAAAAAACAAAACAAAAAAAGAGACATTGGAAATATTTCTTTATGTAGACAAATCATATTTCCTCTTTGATTTCATCAATGTTTTTAGGGGTAGCTAGGTTTGATGGAAGCCTGTCAACAATTCCTCCAAGTTATCCAATATTCTAGATTGTTTGGATTTTCTTGTCAACAATTATCACATAATTCTGCTTTATTTCCTACTTAAACTGATATCTGTAAACCTCTTATATTTTCTTTTTTTTTCTATTTTTAGGTATTGACTTTGGGCCACATTCAGTAACAATGAGGGTGGTTGAGAAAACACCCAGAATCTTGAGACAAGTAGACACAAAGAGGTCTCATTGAGTGAGACACCCCACATCTGTTTCTCTAGAATTTCCTCTCTTCAACTCATCTTCCCTTCTTCTGATGATTCTTAACTCCCACCTTTGCCTCAGCATCCATGGACCAGACTGCACCCCCATTTCCTTAACTGCACATGTACCCAGTGAGGACTCAGAAGGGAATGTCCTTTCATGGCACCTCCACAAGCTCACTTCATCCTAACTCTACTGCAGCCTGCACTCTGCACCTTGATCTTAGTCAGATAAAGAGAGCAGACAAGCTTTTACTCAAAGGAAAAAGCAGAGAACCTGTGTCTAGGCAGAACAAGACAGACTCTCAGCTCTGGCTGGAGCAGGGGGTGCAATTTCAGAAACCAAGAGGCAAATTATTCCCCAGAAAAACATAGTTCTGAATAATTTAGTTAGTCCTGATCTTAGTTTCATATTTGATTTGTATTTGCTTTTTCAATAGATCAGAAGGGGAAGATCAACCCCAAATAACATCTATCACCAAAACTTCATTATTTCGGGATCTCCTTATGCCTCAGGAAAGGGAGGTACAGTAGAAGACTATGTAGAGTCACTGAGTCACCAGGATCTGCATGAAAAAAAGTAAAAGGAAAAACAATAAGTCCTGAGGCTTGGCAGATGCAGTGGGGAGGGACTGGCCGAATCTTTTCCAAGCCTAAGTGACGAGAGAACTTTCTGGCAGCTCAAGATACAGCTGAAGAAGCCGAACATGCAGAGAACAGTGCCTTTTTGCACATGACTCTACCGTTCCCATGTCCCACGTGTGTTTGCTATTGTTCAGGTCAGCTGAGAACTTGGTCCCCACTACAATGCCTGCCCCTTGCCACAAGGGTGGGAAGAGGGTTCAATGCAGAGGGACTACTGTGATGCCCTTCTTTAGAGTGTCCCTTTCTGGCTTGCTTGTTTTTGTGAGATGTGGAGGAGATTAGAAGCATGTGTGGCTTTGCTGTTCTACAGCTCTGGATTATGAAAAAAAAAAACCACCTGTTTCTGAGCAACAGAATGCAGTGCTGAGATGGATGCTAGGACACTGCTTCTGTCAAAGCTGGCAGTTGCCTTATGGAGTACATACTGCCCTCAGGAACTCTGCAAGTAAGGATAACCTACGAGTGTGTTTGGAGTAGTCAGGTCTGTCAAAGGAGGGGGGTGCACCCACCAGATTCCTGGTCTTGGTTATACTTTGCCAGGGCTCTGCATGATCTGCATGTGGGGCGAGTAGTTCACAGAGCCTCATGTTCAAAAGAAGTATGACCTCTAAAACATAGGAAATAATGGAGGGAGTTTCTGTAGCCACTGTTACTCCATCCCCCGTTCTTCGTGAACCTTACCTGCTAATGAGACCTGCCCATTTCTGGAAGGGGTATTTGGTAGGTAACAAAAGGTTTTTCTACAAGGGCAGAAGAAGTTGAGGAGGATGGATTGAGAGAGAAGCATGAGGAGAGATGGCTGAAAGACAAGGTATAATGCAGGACTGATGAGATTCAGCGTAAAAGGTTATGAGAGAAGCCACACTGTAAAGTATTTTGTATTTGTTTTATGTATTGTATTTAATTTGTATTTAGGAATAAAGAAGCTTGAAGGGGAGGCCAAAAGAGACGGTTGGGCAGAGGCAGTTGAACAGAGGCAGTTGGAGAGAAAGGATAAAAGGGGAGGGGACACACGGAGGGAGCCCAGACAGAGAGACTAACAGAGAATAAGGAGAGAGAGAATAAGAAGAGAGAGTGCAGAGACAGACAGAAGACAGAGAAACAGAGTGACAGGGAGACACAGAGAAAGAGACAGAGACAGACAGAGAGGAGAGAGATTAAACCAGGGAGGATTAGACTCTTTTGGCCAAACCTTTTGTCCCCCAAAACCTCTTTGTTTGAATCATTTATTGCGGACGATTATTGCCAAGGTCTCCCCGAGAATGGGAGTTGGTTACTCAATTTGGGAGATATTTGGGGACCCTGGATATATCAGCAGTGGCCTCAACAACATTCTCATGCAACAAATGGCGCCCAAACAGGGACCTGAAGCCTCTGGAACTGTGAGTTATTGGAAATTGCCTTTAGTGGCCCTTGGCTGGTTCTTGTGGATACTAACGCTCACAATGCCATCTATTATAAGAAATATCGGTTTGGCATTGTTAAAGTGTATTATTCTATTTGGTTATAAAACTCTTGGATTGACACTAGCAAATATCTTCGGCATTGGATGGCTGCTGTTCATATGTCAATCCAAAATTTCTATCCCAGCAATTGCATTGCCTGTGCCTCCATTGTTCATAGTTTGTGGACTTTCTCTGCTGACTAATATGGCTTTGATGTGTCTAGGAATTGGTTGGTGGTTAGGACAGACACAGTGTGTAAATTGTAAAAGATAACAAGTATGGACAATAAGAAAGTCTGTCCTACAAAAGTCCAGACCAAGGTATGGGCTGATGAATCTAAAATATAGGCATTTTTCCCAGTAAAAAAAAATCAAACCAGAAACATAATTTGGACACTCAGAATCTAAATCAAAATATTGAACCTCCAAAGAGATCTGAGGGAGACTTAGGGATGTGGGTACACAGGCTCCTGGGCAGAAAAGCTTGCATCCAGCTTCTGACTTCTCCACCTTTAAGCCTGCTGATTCCCAACAAGGGAATGAGCAGGTCAAAGCCCAACTGAATACAGTACTGAATCCACGGAAGAGTGTCAGGTCCCCTGGAGAGAGAAGTCACCTTCAGGAATGAGAAGGCAGAGCGTCACTTGAGGCTGAGCCCAGGGGGACCCACCCAGGACATTGCACTTACCTGGATTTTTTTTGGGGGGGTCATACCCAGCAGCGCTCAGGGGTTACTCCTGGTTCTATGTTCAGAAATCACTCCTGGCATGCTCGGGGGACCATATGGGATGCCGGTATTCGAATCATCGACCTTCTGTATGCAAGGCAAACTCACTACCACCATGCTATCTCTCCAGCCCCTTCCCTGGATTTCTAACCAGGAGTTCTACCTGCAAAACAAATAGAAGAGGAAAAGGTGGAGATGTTGGCAAAGGTGGACAGAACATGAAGACATTTGAGTCTGCCAGGTATTCTACTTGCCACAGAGGCTATGTCAACCCTGAAACACCCTTCCATGACCCCTTGAACATACCCAGTTTAATATTGATTTTCTTTCTGGAATTTCTGTAGCCACACTTTTATTGTGGGAGCCATGGGGCCAACATCCATCCATAAAGACCTTGGAAGTCCACATACCTAGTGAGGGATCTGAAGGGAGTATCCTTCCCAGGATGCCCCAGAACCATCACCCCAGGACGTCTGAGCTCTCTTGCTTCACCAAAGCTTACCATCAAAATCAATGGTCCCTGCTTCCACCAGTTTTAAATTTGCTCCACCAATTTTTCCGTTACTGCTCCCGCCCTCAGTCCCTACATATCCCCTTCATCTAGACCACAAGCAGAGATGGTGGATGGAGGCTCAGACCTGCTATAAGTCACAGGAATATCTTATGTGGTTGAGTCTGGCAGTTACAGAGGCAGATGTGGGAGACTAAGGAAGATGAGCACCAAGGGGCTTGTTGTGTTTAAAATGAACACCAGGGGGCTTGGTGTGTTTAGGGTCAAGGATCAACTCCATCCGAACTATGCAAAGCTGCCTGTGGTTAGTGCTAGGGTCTGGCAACTTATCTCCTCCTCTAACTCCTTCAGCTTGCCATGATACCTCAAGGCCCCAAGTGAGAGGCAGAGGCTCTAAAGTGGCAACAAACAGGCTCAATTCTACCTGCCATGTCTTTAGGCAGTGCCCTGGGACCATGCTAGAGGGTGGTTGCAGATGAGCCTCTGCATGCTGTGGTTGGCACTCAGGTGCTAGTTTCCAGCAGAGGGTTGGGAGTATTGGACTAGTAAGGACAGTTGGGCTTATGCCAACCTCACATTCACAGACACAGAGTGATTGATATGCCTTGCTGGTTTTGCCCTAAACTACATTTTAACTATGCCTTACAGTTCATATACATTGCTGGAAGTCAGGCTGATGTGGGAAAATAGATCCTACCAAAGTTCCCAGAAGAAAAGAGGCACCAGGGAGGCAGAGAAACTGATACTGATAGATGTCTATGGTACCCCCATAGAAACTTATCTATGTCCACTCTCCCACTTTCAGGCCTGGTGGACATGCCTTGTCTAGGGCGGCCTTGATCTATTTGAATTATGTTACTTGTGTTATGCAAAATATGCATCCTTTGCTATCTGTTTCTTGAGGCTAACTGAGCAATGTACATGGTTGCAGTGACTATAAGAACTCTATGGACCCCAATCAGGGTCAAACCTACATCTTGCTGGGTGGACCTAGCATGCTGGCTTAATAAACCCCATTTGTTTTATGTTGTCGTGTGGACTCTTTATCTTGCCACCATGCTGCCAAAACGTCCTAACAGGCTGGTTCTTACAGCAGCCTCTGGGTTCTAGAGCTGAGAGTGGAGGGTGGAGGAGTTAAGGGAACCTTAGTATTGATGGTCATTTACTGTTACTGGCAGTTAGAAATTAAATTTTTTTAAATTTTCTCTTTCAGTACTGTTATATGATCACATATTTCTCTCTCCCTTTTTTCACTCTGGAGAAGCCCATGTTCTCTCTTGAATATGGAGTATATACTGTCTCCTTCTTCGCATCTTAGTACATACTTTTTTTTAATAAAAACTTTCATGTTCCACAGGAACTAAAGAAAGATGGAAGGGATTAAGTGGGGAGGTAGGGAGAAAAGGAAGGAAGATGAAGGGAAGTAAATCACTGGAAACACTCCTGGGAAGCAGGTTTTAAACAAAACTGAGCAGGAGAGGGAGGCTGCTTTCTTGCTTCGATTCAGTTAACCAGAATTCAATCTTTCAGCACCACTTTGGTTTCTCCAAGCCCTGCTAGGAGTGACCCCTAAGCATTGAGCCAGAAGTAAGTCCTGAGTCCTGCTGAGTGTGGCCCAAAATGAAAGGCAGCCTTCTAAGCCATGATTCCCAGAACACCATATTACCCTCCAACCCCCACCAGGAGTGATCCAAATATGTAGATTCAGAAGTAAACCCTGAGCACCACCAAAAATACCTCCCAAATATTAGAACAAGAACATTTTTATTTTTAAAATAACCTTGAGAGTTTGTTGTTGGTGTTTTATTTATATTATGCAGGACAAGAATGCATTATAGAGGTTCTATCAGAAGCTCTTCAGCAAGAAAAATAAAACTATGCCCAGGGGCTTAGTCCCAAGCATGCAAGGGACCTGTACAGTTTTCTGGCTGCTGGGTGACTGAGAGAAGGATCCTGGCCACAGACCCAGTTGAGGCCATGCCCAGGGGAAATGCAAGAGAATCTCTCACCCACATAAACTCCTATGAGACCTCCCAGGCAGTGGTAAAGACTGACAGTGACACAGGGAAGAAGCACCTTAAGACTACAAAATGAGCCAGGGTAAAGCAGCACACAACTCCAAATTCCTGGTGGGTGTAGATTGCAATCCTGCAGACCAATCCGTCCCAATCCCCTATTCCACCTCCTGAAATGGAGATCAGAGTGGAAATGCTTAGGATGTTTATGGAGCTCAAAAAACAGTGGAACATATAGCCATTAAAACTCGTGAAAACATGAGAGGGGAAAAGAAAAAACTAAAAGCAGAAATATTTGGGACCAGAGTGATACACAATGAGTAGAACATTTTTGTTGCACATGGCAGACCCAAGTTTAATCCCAGGCATTCCATATGATTCCATGTGCTTGCCAGGAGTAACATTTAAACACAGAGACAGGATTACTTCCTGAGCATCATCATGTGTGCCAAAAAAATCAAATCAAATCAAAACAAAACAGAATGAATGTCACAACTGAAAAACTTGTAATCAAAGTGAGCAACAGCCTCTGTGGACCAGATGGTGATTTGGGAGTGGTCGGGGCTATAAAAGGAGGGGGAACCGAGGTCACAAACACTGGTCCTACTTATAAGAATGCCAGGACTCTGTGTGGTCAGCTGTGGGGCACAGAGACTCAGAGTCAGATATGAGGGTCTCATGCTTCCAGAAAAATTTGGCTCTTGGGAAAAAATTAGGAGATTATGGAGGGCAATTTTGCTTTGCCACAGCTTGGTGGTAAACTTCAGGAAATCAAGGCTCCTGGTTCTTTCTCAAATATTACTAGCTACAATTTGATACGATTTGGGTTTTTTGAATCTGTTTAGTTTCGGTCCCCTCTATGCAAGTGAACCCCCTCACTGGGAACCGTGTTCTGGTTCTTACCTTGGGAAGGCTAAAGCAGGAGAGGAATATAGAGCCCTGCTGGTTCCCACCATTTCCTTGGACTCACACACGCTTCTGCTTCAGATGAGTCACCTGAGCTTGTTTGGAGAAGTCACCTGACTATGCCCTTCCTTCAAGTGGTCCCCCTCACTTTAATTTTTTCTTGTGGCTAGTGTTTGGTGTCCATCCATCTATGCACCTGAAGTAAGTCAAGTTATTTATTATGTATAAAAGCAATCTTAATATGTTAAGCTGAGCAGACTTTAGTCAGGGAGTAATATATCACCTGAAGACAGGTGCATGTGGTCATTTCCTGGTATCCAGGATAGAATGCTGTTCTCAGTGGCCAAAGACAAGATAAGAAGGTGACTCTGTGCAGGCCTTATTTGCCTCATTGTTAGGCCCGTAAATTGCTAGATAAGGAGGAAGCTTAATTACATGGGCAACAGGATATATGCACACTGCTACTCATTGCAACACTCAGCACAATAGCTAAGATTTGGAATCAACCTAGATGTCTCACAACAAATGAGGGGATCATGAATTTGTGGCACATACATATATAATGGAATACTACAGGGCTGTAAGAAATGATGCCATCATGCAAATTGCAGCAACATGGATGGAACTAGAAATGTTAAATGAAATAAGCCAGATGGATAAATACAGAATGACATTATACTTAAATGTGATATTTAGAATATCTGCATGAAGAAACACAGTGGTCTAAACGGTAGTTATCTCGAACACCATTGGCTTCAGAGTAGAAGGAAACAAATGAGAAGAAAACAAACTGAGCAGAAGAGGAAAAACACAAAAGCTCATATTCTTCTTTGTACATCTAAGAGACTCTTTAGCTCGAGCAGATCCAAGTAACTGTTTTTCATAGAGGTCTATAATAATGTTCTAATGCTTTTACCCACAGAAACAGGTGCAGAATGTGATTGGAAACCATGGACTCTCATGAAAGTGCTCATTATAAGAATTCTTTAGTGTCGGGGGCCGGGCGGTGGCGCTGGAGATAAGGTGCCTGCGCTAACCTAGGACGGACTGCGGTTCGATCCCCTGGTTCCCCATATGGTTCCCCGGGCCTGCCAGGAGCGACTTCTGAGCGAATAGCCAGGAGTAACCCCTGAGCGTCACCAGGTGTGGCCCAAAAACCAAAAAAAAAAAAAAAGAAAAAAAAAAAAGAATTCTTTAGTGTCTTAATTATAAAGTCTATAATAATTCTTTAATATTTTTGTTCAAAATGATTTATGGTGATATAGGTTGTCGTCCTGTAATATAACATTACACTGCTATATTATATTAGATTCCTAATATACTGCTCATTTTGATATCTTGATATTCAACTCTATTCACTTTCCACTAATTATGCTTGCTCTTGTGATCTAATGTTTACATCCACTCTATGGACATCATTGACAGGGTCATCTCAGGAGTGAAAAACTCCTGAGATAGAAATCATGTCAGAAAGGCCCGCTTTGAGTAGTCACAAGTAAGCTGACCTCTTTGCGTGGATTGTCTGAAACATAATTTCATTGGGACCGTGATATTTCACTCTTTCCCTTTAAGAAAAATCAAGCCTCAGAAAAAAATCTTTCTCCTTCAGACAAAGAAAAACAGCACCAAACTCCAGCCAAGGCACCCCCTTTGACCAGTCTCTTTGACTTGCACATTAAGCATGTTTCTCTAGAATTCCAAACTCAGGAGGAAAGCAAATTCCCAGTCTTCTACCCGAAACTCAAAACATCTTTTTCTTCTTCCCTTATAATTGCTACTTAAGGAATTTCTCACTTCCCCATAATTACCTGTTCTTCTTACTTCCTAAATATTACCTGGATTTCTCTCTCTTGTTTTTACCCAAAACAAGATGAACCCCAAAACAGAACTCTTTTCACCCCAAAGTATGGTTCATTGATATGCTAAATCTCAGCTAGCTTGTCCCATTGTCTTCCCCCATTTTCCTTGGTATTTCCACAATCACACTCCGCATTCCAAAGTTCCACTTTATAAGCAACCCCTAAATCAATAAACTTGTCCTCGCTCCATTTCATGCCCAGTCCCCACACGCAACTGTGTGGCTTTTTCATTTCTACATTAATATTTCTGTTAGCAAATCTTCCTGCATCTCACTCTCTCCTGTGAGGTATTATAAACTCACAAAGCTAATATTAATAGTTACAGACATTAGCGGTCTGTAACACATCCACACCACTAGGACTTTATAATTAATAATTAATATAACAATTGAGTGTCTTTGCAATTTATTTTTAATTCAAATTATCTTACTATTAGATAAATTACTCATGTTTTCAGTTTGCTTTGAGGAAAGGAACCTGGATGCTCAAGACCTATTCGACAATACTTCGTGGTGTAGACTTCCTTTAGAGCGCTCATTGCCATATTATTTATTATTCTAGACTTAAAAACTATGATTGTTTTAAAAATGTTTTATACATAATCTCACCCAGGAACCCTTTCTTCATCAAAGTTTACCCTCAGCAATGATAATGTGCCTAGGAATTGGAAAACCTTTCCATTTGACCTGTTTGCTTGATTTTTTTTTTTTTTTTTTGGTTTTTGGGTCACACCCGGCAGTGCTCAGGGGTTATTCCTGGCTCCATGCTCAGAAATTGCTCCTGGCAGGCACGGGGGACCATATGGGGCACCGGGATTTGAACCAATGACCTTTTTGCATGAAAGGCAAATGCGTTACCTCCATGCTATCTCCCGGGCCCCTTGCTTGATATTTTTAAGTGTTCTAACCTGTTCCACCTGGGTCAGTTTTTCTTTTTTGTTTTTGTTTGTTTGTTTGTTTGTTTTTGTTCATTATCTGTTGTTTTTGGGCCATACCAGGCAGCACTCAGTGTTTACTCCTGACTGCTCAGAAATCACTCTTGGCAGGCACAGGGGACCATATGGGAATAAAGGATTTGACAACCATTGGTCCTGAATCAGTCACTTGAAAGGATAGAAGTCCTATCTCTCTGGTCCCTGGGTCAGTTTTTTAACTGCAACCTATGAATCAATCTTCATTTTCTGTGTGTGTGTGTGTGTGTGTGTGTGTGTGTGTGTGTGTGTATGGTGGCCAATTCTATGTCTGTCTAATGTTCATCTGCATTATACATAATGCCTATGTTGTATACTTTCCTTCCTTGTTATATATAACCATCCTTTACGCCTCCCCTACTCACCATTTTACAAATCTTTTCCTTTATTTTTTTCTTTTCTTTTCTTTTTTTGTCTTTCGACCATTTCTGGCAGCGCTCATAGGTTACTCCTGGTTCTGTGCTCAGAAAGCACCCCTGACAGGCTAGGGAACCAATTTGGATGCTGGGAATTGAACCCAGGTCTATCTGGGGTTGGCCACATGCAAGGCAAATGTCCTACTGCCGTGCTATTGCTCCATTCCCTATAAATCCTTTTCTATCTTTTCATTCTCTCACCCTTAACTTGTTATCTATCTCTATTTAACCCTTATCCGCAGTTTTTAACTCTTCAGGAACCGGAAAGCTCCCCCATCCCAACCTTATGTGAGCCAATTCCCAAAGTGAAAGGACAGCCACCCAGCCACCTTGCCTTTGTCTGAGAAGAAGCTTCCACCACCACTGCTAATTTGCTCTTGGTGGCCTCTTTTTTCCCCACTTCCCTTTGCGGAATGATCCCTTTGTGGACCATTGCTCACTGCTTGATTCAGGCTTTAAAAGGTCCTTGAGGACATTTCCTGATTCGTGACTGCGGTGAGGGAAAAGCAGGGTATGAGTTCTGATTGTTTGAGGTACACTATGGGTTGCTGGCAATCCAAACCAGTCATCCTTGTGCAAAGCAAATGCCCTACTGGATGTGATATCACTCTGGTCCCATCCAGCCCCTCCTTTTTCTTACCTTTAATATATCTGCTTGGGTCTGGAGTAGAATGGCGAGACAACACAACTGGAATACAGTTTAATATTTTAATCTGTCTGCCAACAAATACCTCATACTGGCTACCCAGGGCCACCTCCTGAAGTAAATGAGCCCTGCCCAAGGTCATGAGGATGATTATATAGGGAAAGGATATAGGGAGGCTCCAGCTTTCTGATGATCATTAAAATGATTGGCTATTGTCTAGGGATATCTTCCTACTGCTTCTTTGTCCTTCCTTGGTAGTTTACCTGGCATGGCTTGGGACTTTGTCTAAGGAAATAGACTTGTGAAGAAATATACCTTGTGGTTCTTACAAAATGGCATCTCTCACTGCTCAGAATCCAAAGAAGGCTGCCATGTAACTTTTACAAAATGGCGTCCCTCCCTGTTCAGAACTCAGGTTCCAACATCTACATTTTAATATACACATTTTATTAATTAAATACTTCAGTTAAATACCTTGCTTACAAAGTTGTTCATGATTGAGCTTCAGTCATACACTGTGCACCCCCTTTGACAGTACCCATTTCTTAACACCGATATGCTCAGTTTCCGATCTGCCCTCTCACTAGCTTGCCTCTGGATAGACATTTTATTTCTCTTTTTTTTATTTCATTTTATTTCTCTCTTTTTTTTCCTTTATTGACATTGGTTTTCCCTCCTGTTAATGAGGGGGAGCTGCGCAAATCATTTCACTTCATTTTAGCACATAGATTTTGTCCAGAGTGTCAAGTTTTAACTATCATTGGCACTGGCAGAGTGGTCTGTTCTGTACCATAACTGCACTGCTCCACAGTTTGTGGCAAGCTTCTTACCAGTGGCTGGCTCTCCTGATCTTCATCTATTGTCTCTAGATATTCTAGCTATGCTATATTATTTTTTTATATCCCACAAGTGAGTGAGATTCTTCTATGTCTATTCTGTTCCCTATGACTTTTTCACTTAGCATAATACTCTCTATATACTTCCATGTGTAAACAAATGTCATGACTTCATTTTTCCTAATAGCTTTTGCTTTTTTTGATGGGGGGGGCGGGTCACACCTGGTGCGGCCCACCAGGGACCCCGACCCGCGGGGGAGACTGACGACCACGTCAGTTATTCTACGAGTAGTGAAGAGGAGACCGACCTAGAAGAAAAGAGGGGCTGGGAAAAAATGGGCTCAGGTCGAGATTCCGATCGAGAGCCGTTTATTTCTGGGGAGGGCAGATCTTATATAGCTGAGCCAAACAAAGAGAACAAAGAGAGTAGGGGGCAATACATTCTGGCACATGTTATTTTTTCAAAATTAACAAGGTAATACGTCATGAGGGTGGCATTCATCAGTCATGAGGCCCACATTGTTTTTGAGCATCAAAGTAAAAGATTTAATCTCTGCTTGGGCCTGCAGGCCCTTGTCTTTACTGGAACATCCTGGTGCCTAACAGTTATCTTTACTGGAACATCCTGGTGTCTAGCAAAGTAAAGATCTAATCTCTGCTTGGGCCTGTAGGCCCTTGTCTTTACTGGAACATCCTGGTGCCTAACAGTTAGCTCTCTGATTCTGAGGTATGCGGTCAGCTCCTATCTTTCTTTTGGTCCTAGGGCAAAAGCCATTTAGCTGCTCAAACTTGCAGCTTGTCATGTAGGCAGTTTAGCTCAGACTGTCAAGACTCTGTTTTGATTTTAGAGAGAAAGGGCTTTCAATTAATCCAGGCAGTCTCCAACAACCTGGCTGCGCTCCTGGCTCCACGCTCAGAAATCGCTCCTGGCAGGCTCTGGGAACCATATGGGATGCTGGGATTAAAACCAAAGACCTTCTGCATGAAAAGCAAAGGCCTTACCTCCATGCTATCTCTCCGGCCCCCATTTTTCCTAATAGCTACATGGTATTAAAGTGCAAATATGTACCCAAAAGATTCTTTATCCACTCATCTGATCTTGGGCAATCGGGTTGTTTCCAGATTATGGCTATTATAAATAGTACTTGTTGGATTACTATTCTTACCTTAATCAATAATTGTACTCTACTCTAGGGTGTGATCTGGTGATAGTATATTGAATTATCCCTTATTTGGTATTCTTCTCCCACCGTAGAGTGGTTCCTGATTCTTGTCAATCAAAGCAGGGGTCTGAGGAAGGCAGGGGCTCATTCTTCGGTCTTCTTCCACTGAGCTGATTCCATCTTAGGAGCAGAAAGCTTTTGTGGTTTGTTTGTTTGTTTGTTTGTTTTTGGTTTTTGGGTCCCACCCGGCAGTGCTCAGGGGTTCCTCCTGGCTCCATGCTCAGAAATTGCTCCTGGCGGCACTGGGGACCATATGGGGCACCGGGATTCGAACCGATGACCTTTTGCATGAAAGGCAAACGCCTTACCTCCATGCTATCTCCCGGGCCCGCTTTTGTGGTTTGAATTCCTCGCTTAAGCACTGGATTTCCGGAACCCGTTCTTGGACCTTTTCATTGTGTGAATTATTTCCTGCGGATCTCTACAACCGGAACTGTTCACCCTGTCCTAATAGGACAGATGACTGGGAACTGCCTTTCATGTCTGGGAGCTCGTTGGGAATCAAACTTCAGCCAATCTCCTAGAGAATATGACACTTCAGTACTTAGCAAGTGTCATTCTTGAGCACATAGCCAGAGTAAGCCTAGGCAGGGCCTGGTGGGTACCCCAGTAGTCTATAAAAATAATTCAAAAGAAAAACAAAGTCATTGATGTTTCAGAAGAATATGCTCTAGTGGGATCTTTTTAAAAGTGATTTTGTGTTTAGGGCCACACATGGGGGTTCCTCCTGCTCTGCACGCAGGAATTAATGACTGCCGGTGGCCTCCTGAGCCCTCCTGGGTGCCTGGGAGCGAAACCAGGCAGGTCTGGGCCATGCATTAGCCCTCCGTGTGTCCCGTTGCTCCGGCACTCTGGAGGGATTTTAAATGACAACTCGGTGCCTCTCCTTTCCGTTCTCCTGGCCTCACTCGGGTGACGAGGGGCTGCACGCTGAGCTCCGACCACGCCCAAACGACGGGCGTGCTGATGTTTCTTTGAAAACGACCCTCGGGCTTTTCCCTGGGAATAGCATCGTCTGGCAGCTCGCGGGAGCCTGGCCCTTTAAGAGCGGCCCGCAGTCCTGGGACGTCACGCCGGGCGCCATCTTCCTCGCTCCGCGGTCCGACCCGCCCCGACCGCCGGGGTCTGGGCACGGTTTTCTCCCGTCGCCCGCCCGTCCGCCGCCCGTCCGTCCGTCCGTCCGTCCGTCGAGGGGCCGCTCGCGGCGCCCCTCTCCCCTGCGCCCTCGCTCGCGTGGGCCCGGCCGTCGGAGGGCTTTCGGCCTCGGTCTGCGCCCGACTCCGCGCGAGGCCTCTTCCCGGCGCCGCCATGGTCTGCCCGGACCCGGAGCGCGCGGCTCCGACTCCGGCCGGGGCCGCGCGCCCCCCGCGGCCCGGCGCTCCCTGCGCGCCCGGGGACCGCGGGCTGTAGGTGTGTCGGGCAGGAGGGTGTGGGTGCTGGGCTTTCGCGCCGAACGAGAAAGGCGATCGCGGCGCGGGCCGCACCCCCAGGGCAGGGCCGCCGAGCCCGCCCCGACTCCCCACTCGCTCGGCCGCCCGCAGGGCAGGGCCCTCCCCTCTGGGCGTTTCTGGACCGTCCGAGCAGCTTTCGGCCCGGACGCTCCGACGGGCCACGCAGGGCCCACCACGGCCCTTGGCGAGCGCCGCGCCCGTTAGGGGCACTTGGCCGGACTGCACGCTACGGCGACGCGGGCGCTTTCCGCTCGTGCCCTCCGCCAGGAGCGCGCGGCGGAGGCCCGGCGGAGACGCGCCGGTCGGGGTTGGCATCCAGCTAGTGCGGTCCATGCCGGTCGGGGCTGGCATCCAGCTAGAGCGGTCCATGCCGGTCGGGGCTGGCATCCAGCTAGAGCGGTCCAGCAGGAAGCAGCTGGCGGGGCCGTGCTCATCGTTGTGGCTCACGGCCTCGACTTTTCTCCAGGGCTTTGGGCGATGGACCTCGCCGCTGCGCGTCGGGACTAATCCGGCTGGAGAAGATGGGGCCACACCGGCCGACGTCCTGTCCTCGGGTAAGAGGGCGGCGTGGGCTCTGAGAGTGCCGGATAGGATAGGCGCGGGCCGCGTCTTGTATTTGTTCCCGTTTTGTTTCTTCACGTCCAAATAAGATGTATGCGGTGTGCCTAGGAATGTGTTCGTCGTTTCGGTTTTGACTACGGTCTGGTCCTCCAGTGGTCCGAGGGACAGTGAACTGGGCCCCTGTTTAAAAAGTTGGAGGATCCCTGGGATAGGGGCACAGAAGTGCAAGCCCCCCAGGGCCTGGGGACCTCACAGATGTTTTAGGAAGGAATCTGGGGATGGGTGGGGCTGCTGGTACTCCTTCGGGGCCCTCTACGGTTGGTTCTTTTTTCTTTTCTTCCTGTTTGCTGACTTGTATTTATGTTGGGGACTACGCAGCTGTTGCTCGGGCCTTCCTCCTGACTCAGTGTTCTTGGGTCACCCCTGCCAGTCTGAGGAGTATGCCAGGTTCCTCGGTTGAGCTCCTGGCCATTTAAACCTGGATATTGGTGAAAGAGACCTTGATCCCAGGCTTTCTGCCATCAAGTAATATTCTTCCCTCACCTGAAGAAAGGCTCTTTTTTTTGATGTATTATAAATCTTTGATTTATTTATTTGTTTATTCCTAATTTACGGCACCATGGCTAAAAAAAATTCTTCTGTCTCTGTACTCTGGAATCATATCTTCTGGGCTGGGGGACCCTATGGGGTATCGGTGATTCAGCCCCATCTGAGGCCCCCACCAAATTGTCTTGATGGTCCAGCACAGGGTTCGTTAGTATTTTTCTGCTGCTCTTAGATGCCAGGCTATTGCCTGGGTCTGGGCTCCTGGTGAAGAATTTTCTGTCTTGCCTGAAGGAACACAGCAAGGATCTTTCCTGCATGTGCCTTTTCCTGTGTGTTAGGTTTGGTTTTAGTTTTAGGTACTTTGTGCTGTGCTGTGTCTGCTTTTCTGTTTTGTCCTGAATTTTGTGCCACATTGGTGGTGCTCAGGTTTTTCCTTGACTCTACTCAGAGGGTTTGCTCCAGGTGACATAGAGTGACACCAGCTTGTGCCAGGATCGATCCCACGTTGGTCCATGTTGGTCCTGGCACTGTTGCTCAAGACCGGTATGCAGCTCAATTCTTTTGTCCTCACCCTGCAGAGTCAGGCTCCTCCCTGCAGCCACATTTCTCCTCAGTAAACCAGGTGCACTTCCAAAGCCTTCTTGTCTGCTGTCCAATGGCTTGTGGTTCTAATTGAGAAACAGGAGCAAAGGATCTTCCTGGGAGCCATAATTGCTGGGAGTTGGGTCATTTTGGCATGCCCAAGAGGGATTTGTTTGAGTGCAGATATCTCCAAACACAGTTTTGATTCATTCACTGGACCCCTAATATACCTTCTCACTGCTTGTGTCCTGGGCAGATGGGCTCAGGCGGTAGGAGGGGCTAGTGTGTGTTTAGCATTTTGGGCCATATCCAGAGTTGCTGTTCCAGCTCCTTTGGCTCTGTAGTCTTGGTTTCACCCACCAGTGCTCGGTGAATCTAATGCATGGATCTGCTGTGGGTGGTCTATGTGCAAAGAAGCACCTACTAGAGCCTTTTGAATACTGTCAGCATATCATGTTGTCTGATAAGGCTTTCTAGCATGATGTCTGGGAACCTTCCCCCTCTGGTGCCTGTGGAGAGAGGATGTGAGGACAGATTGGAGAGGCCCTGAGTCCCTCTAGGACCCTAAGGGATCCTATCTCACCCCCAGGACCCAGGGTGAGCCTTGACCTGAACCCCCTCCTTTGTGTTCTTAGAGCTTGGTGACTTTCCCTGATGTGGCTGTGAACTTCTCCATAGAAGAGTGGCCATACCTGGACATCTCTCAGAAGAAGCTCTACCGAGATGTGATGCTGGAGACCTATGAGCACCTGCAGGCAGTAGGTGAGAGCTGCCCTGGCTCTGGGCTGCTGCTGTGGGCTACAACCTGGTGTGACAGGGAGGTACTGGATCTGCAGGGATATAGGCTCAATCAGGGATGTGATTCTGCTGAGCCCAACGTTTAGCTTTTCCCTACTGGTTTTTTGTTTTCGGGTTTTTTTTTTTTTTTTTTACATTTTTATTAATTAATTTTATTTTTGGCCACACCAGCAGCACTCTGGGATTAGTCCTGGCTCTGCACTCAGAAATCATTCCTGGTAGGCTCGGGGGACCATATGGGATGCCAGCTGGTTTTGTCCAGGGTCAGCCATGTGCAAGGCCAGTGCCCTATGGCTGTGTTATCTCTGGCCCTGCTTCCCTACGTTGTGACCCCTACCCTCTGACTTTATTTATTTATTTATTTTTGGTTTTTGGGTCACACACGGCAGTGCTCAGGGGTTACTCCTGGCTCCATCCTCAGAAATTGCTCCTGGCAGGCACAGGGGACCATATGGGGCACCGGGATTCGAACCGATGACCTTTTGCATGAAAGGCAAATGCCTTACCTCCATGCTATCTCCCGGGCCCCTCTGACTTTATTTCTTAGATGAATCCAACTTTATATTTATAAATGTCTTTTCAGCAGCTAGTGATATACATAGTTGCTGGGGTTTGCCATATCTGGGCCAGAATGGATTTGATGCCTGGCTCTGCATGTGCTCCCCTAAGCCTGACTGGTATCCTCCCTGAGCACAGACCCAGAAATCAATCCTGATTCCTTTGGATTTGGCCACAAGTGATATGACATCATGAACTGTGTGATCTTAGCCTCACCTGGGTTTGCTCAGGACTTTTCCTTTTTGGCATCATCTTATTTGCTAGTGATCATCCCTGGGTTGTCCTGTTTATGATTCTGTGCTCTCCTCTCTACTATTGTTTCTGTCCTAATGAGACTGCAAAATTTGTAAGTGAGTTAACTTCTTTTCATACTTTTAAAAGTTCCACTTGGTAGCATTTTCTGGGGTCTCTCCATTACTTATTGGGACATTATTTTGGGCTGGTATCAAATCTGATGTTCCTACATGCAGAGCATGTTGCCCAATACATCGTGTCCTTTCTCAGGCCACAGACAATTGGCATTTGTGTTTTTGTATTTGAACTACACAGGCAGTCTAGTGGCTTATGCTCAGATATGCACCCAGAAATCCCTTCTGGTGGGGCTTGGTGGTAGCTGTATAGTTCCTGGGATCATTGTCAACTTGGATCATGTCACATACTCTAACTTCCATATCAGTCCAACCTCTCCTTTTTAAGACATACTTTTAGGATGGATGAATGTCTTTCTGCCTGGGGGATACATGCCCAAAAGAGGGTTTGCCTGGTCATATGGCATCTCAATTTTGAGTGTAGTGAGAACCCTCCACACAGTTTTCCATAGATGTTGTATTAGGTAGCATTCCTACCAGGAGTGAAGAAGACTTTCTTCTGACCACATCCCTGCCAGCAGAGATTGTTCACAGTATTTTTGATATGTGCTATCTTCACTGGTGTAAGATGATATCTCATTGTTTTGATTTGGATTTCTCCAATGATAAGTGATTATAAAATAAAATCCACGAGTTGTTGAGATCACTCCTTGCATATATTTCTAACTCCCAGTCAACCAGTCTTAAGAAGCAGTGTAGTTGCAAAGAAATAACTCAAGCTATGAGGCAAGATTAATGGCTTCTCCCTATTGGTCTCTGCCAGAGCCAAAAGCCAGAACACCATTTTCTTTTATCAAATCAGTTCCCAATACACCATGAGGGGGAAGTTTGAGAGTAATCCAGGTGGACTATCTATATCAAAAGAGAGATTTACAGTAAAGTCGAAGATTGGGGGAATGCCTTTATTTTGAATTAACAGCTGCGTTACAATAGCATGTTACAATTCCACCCTTTCTGTTTATAACAAGACAAAACTAGAAAAAGCTATAAGTTTTGTTCTTTGCTCCACCAGAGGCAGGAAATCCTAGATCAGAAGTTATAAAAATGGGTATTTTGCAATAGGCACAGTAAAAGTTGGCTATAAAAGCATCAAAAGTCAGATTGTATATACATATTTTCAAACAGTCCACTTGTTCCATATCTATGTCTTATTTATGCATATCACAAAATTTTATTTTATAGACTTCTCTGAATATAAACTTTAGAACCTTTCTGCAGATACACTTAATTTGAAAATTCTTAAACATTAAGCACTGTAATATGAGTCTAGAACATTTGGGTTTCTTCTCATATATACATCTCTAAACAAAATCACAAGAACATTTCTACAGCTATATAGTTTAAAAATAAGTTTGCTAAAACATTCTTAATAAGAATATAAGAATATAGTATTGAAGTTCCTTTCCATAGACTTCTGTGAACAAAGACATTTAACATTTTTGCAGACATAATTTGTGAATAAGTTGCTAAATAATATATACAAACATCACAGCAATTAGGAAATATACACTAGGATAGCTGGGAACTTTTAAAAAATCTAACATTTGGAGGCTGGAGAGATAGCCTGGAGGTAAGGTGTGTGCCTTTCATGCAGAAATGGTTCAAATCCCCCGCATCCCTTAGGGTCCCCTGTGCCTGCCAGGGGCGATTTCTGAGGATAAAGCCAGGAGTAACCCCTGAGCCCACTGGGTGACCCAAAAACCAGAAAAAAAAAATCTTAACATTTG
>PVKC010012590.1:0-23645 GCA_004027635.1 Crocidura indochinensis
CACATCACTAATCATCATGGAGATGCAAGTCAAAACAATAAGATATCTCATGCCACAGAGAACAAGAACAACCACTGCTGGCATGGATGTAAGGAGAAAGGAATTATCATTCACTTCTGGTGGTAATACCATCTAGTCTAGCCTTTCTGGAAAACAATGTGGATATTCCTTTTAAAAACTGGATATTGAGCTTCCATATTATCCAGCAATACCACTCCTAGGGATATAACCTAGGACCACAAAAACACAATACAATAATGGCCTCTGCACTCCTATGTTCATAGCAGTACTGCTTCCAGTACTATTTACAATAGCAGAATCTGGAAACAACCATATGCCCATATACCCAACACCAGTTGTATGGCTAAAAAACTGTGTACACCTATACCATTTAATTCTATGCAGCAATTAGAAAAAAATTGAAGTCACAAAATTTTATTATACATGGATGGATATGGAGACTATTATGTTGAGTGAAATAACTCAGAGGAAGAGAGATAAACATAGAATATTCTCACTTGTCTGTGGTATTTAAGAAAAATAAAAGACAGTATAATAATAATAATAATAATAATAATAATAATAATAATAATAGAGACAATAGAGATGAGGACTGAAAGGACCAGCTCCTGGTATAAAGCTTATTACAAGTGTTAAGTGCAGTTGAAGAAATAACTACACTAACAACTACCAAAATAATGATAAAGAAAGAAATACAATGTCTTTTTCAAAGACAAGTAGGGTTGGGGGAGGAGGGAAATGGAGGACAGTGGTGACAGGGAAAAAATAAAGACATTAGTGGAGGAATGGTGGCACTCTGGTGTTAAATATGATGTTAGAACAACGTAGGCCTAAATAAAAGGTCTAGTTTTGTCTGCATTGTATATTAATATCTTTATTTAAACACCTTGATTACAAATGTGACTGTAGTTGGGTTTCAGTCATGTAAAGAACACCACCCCTTCACCAGTGCAACATTCCTACCACCAATGTCCCAAATCTCCCTCCTCCCCATCCCACCCACTCCTGTACTCTAGACAGACTTTCAACTCCCTCATTCATTCACATTGTTATAATAGTTCTCAGTGTAGTTATTTCTCTAAATGCAATCACCACTCTTTTTGGTGAGCTTCATGTCATGAGCTGGACCTTCCAGTCCTCCCCTGTTTGTCTCTGAGGATTATTGCAGAAATGTCTTTTATTTTTCTTAAAATCCATAGATGAGTGAGACTATTCTATGTCTATTTCTCTCCCTATGACTTAAATCACTCAACATAATAGATTTCATGTACATCCATGTATAAGAAAATTTCATGACTTCATCTCTCCTGAAGGCTGCATAATATTCCATTGTGTATATGTACTACAGTTTCTTTAGCCATTCATCTGTTGAAGGATATCTTGGTTGTTTCCAGAATATGGCTATTGTAAATAGTGTAGCAATAAATATAGGTGTGAGGAAGGGATTTTTGTATTGTATTTTTGTGCTCCTGGGGTATATCCCTAGGAGTGATTGGATCATATGGGAGCTCAATTTCCATTTTTTGGAGGAATCTCCATATCGCTTTCCATAAAGTTTATACTAGACGGCATTCCCACCAGCAGTGAATAAGAGTTCCTTTCTCTCCACATTCCCAGTTTCTTTTATTCAATTTTTTTACCAAGCTCTTTTTTTGACTAGTTGTTTCAGTTGATTAGAATATTCTAGGCCTTACGGAAATGTATGTACATTTCCTTATGTGTGTATATGGCATGATGAGATTGCTTGTAAGGAGACTGAGTACATGTGGGACACATGCTACTGAAAGGACACTAATCTGACCAAACTTCAGATATGCTGATATTTGGACTGATATCACCAGGACTTTTTGGAGCAAGTGCAGTCATTCTCCACCCACATCTTTCTTCTTCCAGGAGGCCTGGCACCTGAGAAGATGCTCCTAAAAGCTGCAGTATCAATATTAGCGCTTTGAATTTCTGGACAACTTTATTTGTTTGATGCTGTCCTCCTATAGGAACATACCAATTTAACAGAATGGACAGCTAACAACAAGATCTTACTAAACCTTCTGTCATTGTATTAATGACTTATTTGGAGATACAATAATTTTTACAAATGTTCTTCCCCCACTTTTGGGGGGATTTTTGAACCACACCTGGTAATGCTCAGAGGTCACTCCTGACTATGCACTTAGAAATTGCTCCTGGCTTGGGAGACCATATAAGACGTGGGGGATCTAACCACAGTCCATCCTAGGTCAGCATGTGCAAAGCAAACTCCCTACCACTTGCACCACCACTCTGAACCCTGTGCTTGCCTTTTTCTTTATTTTATACCTTCTCTTTCTTTTTCTCTTTTTACTTTTTCTCTCTATTATTTTTAAAATAAGTTTGCTCTCACTTTTCTGGAAATAACTATATTATGATCAACCATGTCAACTATGTGATGCATTTTCTTTAAATAAAGTAAAAAATGCCCAAAGTGTAATAACAAATATCCAAAGGCTATAAAACCAAGGAACAGGAGCCAGAGTAATATCATAGAACATAGGACATTTGACTTTTATACAGTCACCCAGCATCTCATATGGTCCTCTGAGTTTAATAGCCAGCATCCCATATGGTCCTGTGAATCTGCCAGAAGTGATCCCTGATTGCAGAACCAGGAGTATTCCCTGAGCACAGAACTGGTTTCCAGTAGGAAGCCTGCCATGCTGAGAGGGGACAGTTCAGGGAAGGGCACATTATGACCTCAGTGGAGGAAAGTTGTCATGCTGGAGGATATGGGAAACTGAAAGGTATAAAGTGTCTGCCATAAAACTCTCATGACATTGAAGCTAATGGCGGCTTCAAGCATGAACCACTACTCCAAGCAAATGGGAGCAAAGATAAACAAATGAAACTACCTTAATCAGAGAGGCTTCTGCACCTCAAAGGAAATGATTAGGGAACAAAGACCCCCAATGCAATGGTATAAAACCATTCACCCAATATCTGCTACAGTGTTAACATATAATAGATTATACAAGGCACTGGTTGAGTTCAGCAAGAAAATAACATCTTACATCTTTCCAAAAAATGAGGAGAAGTGAACAGACATCTCATCAAAGAAGAAATGCAGATGGCAAACGATGCATGAAGAAATGTTCCATATCATAAATCAGGGAGATTCAATTCAAAACATCAATGAAATCTGATTTAACATCACAAAAACAATAACACCCAGTTCTGGTGCAGATACAGAAAGAGATTCTCATTTGCTAGTGGGAATGTCGGCTAGTCCAGCCTTTTTGGAAAACTACATGGATTCCTCAAAAAACTAGAAATTGATTTTCTATATGGTCTAGCAATATCCTAGGACTATACACTAGGAGTCCAAAAGCACATTGCAGAAAAAATCATCTGTATCCCTATATTCATTAAAGCACTATTCATAATAACCAAGGGCCAAGGCAATAGCACAATAGTTGGGGCGTTTGTCTTGCAAGTGGCTGACCTGAGTTTTACCCCCAGCATCCCATATAGTCCTGTAAGTCTGCCAGGAGCTATTTCTGAGTGAAGAGCCAGGGGTAACCCCTGAGTGCCTTTGGGAGTGGGCCAAAATCTTAAAAAATTGAAATGTTCAGAATAGCCAGAATCTGGAACAACTCATGTGCCTGAGAACAGATGAATGGATAAAGAAACAGTGATATATCTACACAACAAAATATTATGCAGTTTGAAAATGAAGTCATGAAATTTGCTTATGGATTGATATAGATTATTATACTGAGCAAAATAAGTCAGAGGAAGAGGGATAAACATGTTATTGCACTCATTTGTGGGATATTAAAAATACTCACTAAAAGGCCTCACCAGCACTATCAGGAAAGCAATCCATGAGAACAATCTGTGAGCAGAGCAGCCCCAGTCTTTGTCTCTTTGTTACCTATACCCATACCCCCAAGCATCACACTCACCCACACACACACCAGGCTCACCTGGCCCCTAGGGTCACTGGTTATAAAACAATAAAATGCCTCACTAGCTCCCTGTCCAAAAATCATAAGATAACAAAGAGCTGTCCAGGGAGTGGTTCCCTGCTGCCTTCTGGCCTGTGCACTCTCTAATAAACTATTATTTTGTTTTTGTCTGAAGGTCTCACTCCTGCAGACATTCTTTTACCTGTCCACATCTCTAATTCTCAGGCCACCACACTCCGTTACTATGAATGAGAGTCCTCAGCGACTTGTGCTATAATAATGACAGCGGCAACCAACCACAAGGACACCATTGTCTTGCCATTAAGAATTCTCTCAGTGGCCCCATTTGTCTCTTCCCCACTCCATCTCTGGACATCCCTGAGCCTTCACTATCTCTAAGTACTAATTTTTCAGGTTTCATCCTGAAAACTGAAATCATGTGGTTGGTTGGGGTCGCTCAGATTGATTTCTTTCCATGACTCACAAGCCACAAAGGTCCCCTCCTGGACTTTCTGTGTGTGTTTGTCAATGGCATCGTAGTAATTCTCCTCCATGCAAAGGTTACATAGCCTGTCCATTCACCCACCCCATAGACTCTTTCAGCAGAAAAGGATAAAGTGACAATAAACAGCTATGTGGGGGAATTTGTATGAATGTGATTTTGTGATTCATTTGGGTCAATACTGAAATGTTTAATTGATGAATCAGACATACATGCTTGATTTGGTTTGCAGGAAACTGCAACCATTAACAAACAACAAAATGGTTTTGCCACCACCCTAACAACCTGATTCTCTGCATCCCTCCTTGACTGTGTCAGTTGTCTTCTCTGTTCCAGCCATGACACTTTCTAAACAGCATGTTCTGGCATCTCTTATTTTTTCCTTCTGTTTTTTATTGGGGGAGAGGAACTTTTTCCAGGTCTTAGGAGGAAGCCAAAGACTCTCTATAGAGATTCTTGGCCAACGGGAGCAATGATCACCCAGGATGTCATGTTGAGGATTACCAGGCCACACCCAGAAATTCCTGGGGCATGTAGACCTTTGATACCAGTGATGAAATTAGCGTTGGCTGGCTGCATGCAAGCACCTATCCTATCTCGAAGGTGACTTATTTCCATTTCACCTTTCTGAGACTCTTTTCCACTTGTAATTTGCTATCTGTGTTTCTGCTTTAATTTCAGGTCTTACATAGAGTCAGGGTGTTTGTTTTCTTGCTGTTGGGTTTTAGGAGTCTTTTGTGCCTAGCACCATTCAGATACATGCTCTATTAAAGTGTTCATAGTCTGCCCAGCTGTGCAGTCCTCATGCTACTTTTGCAGACAGGATCATACCCAATGGTGCTGGTGGGGTGGACAGGGCTATTCCTGAAAATACTGGAAATGGGCAGCCATCCAGCACTGGGATCAAACTCAGGACCTTACATGCCTACAACATGCTCCACCACTTCTTTTTTATGTTTGGTTCAACCATGTTGAACCATGTTTTATGCCCCTTGTAATTTTTAACTTTAATGAATTCAAACTAGTGTTTTGTTTTTTTTTTGTAGATTGTACTTCAAAGTGATTATTAAACCTAAATCTAGATATTATTCTAGGTCTTTTATGACATTCTATTGATTTGTGCTCAACACGTTAGTTTTTCAGACACTTTTTTTATGTCCTAACTTTATAGAATTTCCAGCTTAAAAACAGTTTCTGGATAATTATTTTCTAGTTTCTTTATGTATGTAGATCTTCTCCATTTGTAATTATGAATGAATTTTTTAAGTATTTTGTTCTTGCAACAACTTTCTATTTGCTTCCTGTTGTGAGTTAAAAATAGACTGTAAAGAAACCGCAGAATTATAGAGAACTGTTATCTTTAGAATAAGAAGGAAGTATTAAGCAATAAAGCTTGGTTTTCTTTATTTTATTATATTTACACACTCTAGATCAGAGTCTGAAGAGGTATCTGTAACTGGATAAGGTCAAAGTCAAATCAGATCCCAATCAAGTAAGAAGACAGAGCTGACCAGCTGCCCAACAGAAAAGTTCTAAACTTAGAAGTTTTAGGGGCAAGTGTCAAAACATCCTAAATTAGAGCTTTGTGGAATTTATATGATAATTCTCTTTTGATATTATTTTAAGTGCCAACAATGCTTTTAACATAAGGGAACATATAAATTCAATTCCATTTTTAAGTACTAAAAATTAAGTCACAACACTTTAATATTCAGCAATATTAAATGTTTTAAGCTCAGGGGCCAGAGGAGTGCACAAACAGTAAGGCATCTGCCTTGCCAGTGCTAGCCAATGATGAACTGTAGTTTAATACCCCAGTGTCCCATATGGTCGCCCAATCCAGGAGCGATTTCTGAGTGCATAGCCAGGAGTAACCCCTGAGCATCACCGGGTGTGGCCCAAAAACCAAATAAATAAATACATAAATGTTTTAAGCTCAGCCACACAAAAATATATAGATCAAATAAAACAAACCACAAGTCACAAGTATCTGCCCTCACCAGCCACTGTTTCTTATCCCCAGTGAACACTGCAGAAATAATGAGATACCTATTTGAGTCCCTTTTTTTTTATTATTCTTTTTTTAGCATCTTTTTTTTTCTTTTTTTTAATGCCACACCCGGTGACATTTAGGGGTTCCTCCTGACTCTACACTCAGAAATCGCTTCTGGCATGCTTGGGGTACCATATGGGAAGCCGGTATTCGAACCACCATCCTTCTGCATGCAAGGCAAATGCCTTACCTCCATGCTATCTCTCCGGCTCCTATTTGAGTCCTTTTCTGCAACTAACTACTGACAAAGTTGAGCTAATGCTCCAACTTTGCATTTTTATTGGAAGCAGGGTTTTGTCTTTTGTAGGAACCAAAATAATTATTAAATTTTATTTGGGTGAGATGTTTATTTGCGGTCCTGCAGGAACAAAACCAAAGTGGATAATATCTGAAAAAATCAGCACACGCCTTGATGGGCTTTTCGTGCTCCATTTTACTTGCAGTCACAGCTAATGCATAGAGGAAATGATGCTTGTGGCGAATCTATGGAAGACATGGTGATTCTAACTAATCTGCAGAGGACAGAGGGATCATGGCTAAATTCTGATGGCTACTAAATCTAGGCTCTGCACTATGCCATATACAATGTGCCTACTTTCTCAGTGATTGGTCAGAGATCTCTATGTGTTCCTCTCTATCCATGAAGAGAGGTTGATTTAGAAACGAATGATATATTGCAGGGCCCCTTAGAATCTGGTATGGATTTAGGCCAGGGTTGGATTAGACACATGCCTGCATTATTTCACAAGCATTGGAAATTGAGAGATAACAACTCTTCCCAGGTGGTTCCAGAGCTACATCTGGGCCCTGCTCACAGGTGTGCACCTCTGTCCTTTGATCTGTGCTCAGGGTGATGGGATTTCCTGAAAATGCTATGAGTTCATGTGATCTGCCACCTCAAAGCTTCATGGACCCTGCTGAATCAGGTCCGAATCCCTTGGACTTGACCTCTGAAAGCCTGAGTGGGTGTCCAACCTCCTTTTTCTGAGCATGGCAGAGTGGAAGTAGAGTTCTTGCCTTACTCCTTGCCCCAGTTATTCTTCACAAACAGTTCTTGCCCAAGGCCAAACCAAAGCCTTATTCTATTCCCTAAAATGTGCCAACTATCACTCATATCCTGCCCTCCCCAAATTTGCCCCTTAACCTTGCACTGTTCCCCAGGTGTGGTTTAGCCTTCAAGCACCTGCCCTGCAGCTGAACACAGGATAATCGATTCCTTGTTATTGGGGTACAAGGACTTTCCTACCTGGGTTTCTGGGGCTATAGAGCTCTTTGGCCATACAGAATCCTGAACATGCTGTAAGAAAGGTGGGGCCAGGGTTTATGGAATGTGACCCTTGAATACCCCCATTATCCTAGTCTATTGTTCAGTTGGGGCTTTTGATTTGAGTCATTGTTGCTAAGAAAATTTCTGTAAACATGTGACCTAAACTAGAATTGGACTAATTTTAAAATGAAAAAAAAAAAGACTAAGTTCTAAAGTAGAAGAGGAACTCAAAGATTTACCTATGCCCAAAATTTTACCTAAGGTGCAGCTCCTGGTGGTGTCTAAACCCCTCTAAGGTCATTGGCCCTGAACATATGGAGCAAATGGACCTATCTGGCAAAGCATGGCCAGATGCCCTGGCACAGTTCTGTTTTACAATAGAGCATTATTATTGCTTTATGCTCATAGTGTTGTAGTTCATGACCACACACCAGGCCTTCCTCTGTTTCCAAACACCCTAAGCTCTACTGACCTTATTTCATCGTGGTTTGGAAATTGCTTAATCCTAGCTTTGTTTCTTTATAGTTTACATGTAAGGGATATAATTTCACATTTGTCTTTCTGACTCATTTTACTAAGAATCATATCATCCAAGAATTTCATGCAAGTTGCAAAATACCTCATGTCTGAGACTTCAATTTTATTTTCCTCTCATCTGTTGTTGAATACTAGAGTTGTGCATCAATCCTGACTGTTGTAAATGGCACTGCAAGGACAGATGTTTATGCATGACCTTTCAGATTCCAGCTTTTGTATTCTTCAGGCAAATGCTTAAGAGTCAAATTGCAGGGTCGATGGAAGTTCTAGCCTTTATTTTTTGAAATATCTCTAAATCATTTTTCAAAGAAGACGAACCCAGCAACAATTCCACCAGTAGCAATGGAAAGTTGACTCCTCTTTTACCACATCTCCACCAGCACTTAGTGTTTCCAGACTTTTGATAGCATTTCCCTGATTACCAGTGCCAATGGTCCTTTTTACATATGCATATTGGCATCTCAATGTCATCCTTGAGGAATATCCTTGTCCTCTCCCTATTTTTTGGATGATGTCATTCATTTTTTATTTAATGAGCTTCAAGAGTGTTCTATATGTCTTGAATATTTGTCCCTTGGCTGATATTTAGTATGTGAAATTTTTCACCCCATCAGTAAAGTGTATTTTTTTCATCCTCATTTCTTTACAGAAGTTTTCTAGTTTGATGTAGACCCATTTGTTTATTTCTGCCTTTTCTCCCTTTTGTCAATGAAGTTGTATCATTGAAGACTTCTTGGGGGTCAAGATCTTGAAGAATCCTGCCTATATTTTCCTCAATTTAATTTATAGAAAATGTTTGCTATCAAAATATTTATTTAATCAATTTTTAGTTTTTTGTCCTTCTAATTTTATTATGGGACCATTATTTACCAGGCTGTTCATAATACAGTCATTTCAAGTATTAAATATTTAAACATTAATCCTACCACCAGTGTGGCCTTCCCTTCACTAGTGTCCCTAATCTTCCACCTACCACCATAACCTACCTCCTTATAGACACAAACAGATTTATTTCAGATAGCTTCTTACAACACAAATGCAAATGGAATTATCAAAACGTACATCAACACGGGTCAAGTTGAAATGACTTATGAAAACACAATGCAGAAGAGACATATGCACTTCTATGTTCATTGCAGCACTGTTCATAATAGTCAGCATCTAGAAATACCCCAAGTATCCGAGAACAGATTGAGTGGCTAAAGAAACTAGTGTATAATGAAATACTATGCAGCTGTTAGGAAAAATGAAGTTATGAAATTTGCTTATACATGGATGGATATGCAAAATATTATGCTGAGCTAAGTGGGGAAGACAAACAATGATTGCACTCATTTGTGATATATTAAAATAAAATAGTATAATAATAATTCCCAAAGACAATAGAGATGAGGGCTAAGAGGGCTTGGGAGAAAATCTGCCACAAATAGTAGGGGACTGCAGTTAGGAGAGAGAAGAGACGACTATGACAATAATAGTTGGAAATGATCACTCTGGACAAGAACTGGGAGGTGAAAGGAGATAAAATTATACATAATACCCACTCAGTAACAATATTGCAAACCTGGGGCCAGAAAGATAGCATAGCAGTAGGGCATTTGCCTTGCATGCAGATGACCTGGGAGGGACCCGATTCAATTCCCAGCATCCCATATAGTCCCCCAGCCAGCCCGGGGGTGATTTCTGAGTGCACAGTCAGGAGTGACTCCTGGGCACCACTGGGTGTGACCCAATAACCAATAAATAAATAAAGTTTTTAAAGAATAATAAAAAATATTGCAAATCACAGTGTCTTAAAGGATAAAAAAGAAAAGGAGTGGATATTTGCCATACAGGCAGAAAGAGAGGAAGGCAAAAGAGAAACCGGGGCCATTAGGAAATGTACACTGATAAATGGATAGGTATTGGACATTAAAACTCAAACATGTGGGAGCCGGGAGGTGGCGCAGGAGGTGCCTGCTGCCTTGCCTAGGACGGACCACGGTTCGATTCCCCGGTTCCCATATGGTCCCCCGTGCCTGCCAGGAGCGACTTCTGAGCGCATAACCAGGAGTAACCCCTGAGCGTCACTGGGTGTGGCCCAAAAACCAAAAAAAAAAAAGAAAAAAAAACTCAAACATGTAATTTTATCTCATAGTGATTCAATTAAAATTTATTTAAAAAGTAGAAATGAGGGTCTGGAGAGATAGCACAGCAGCATTTGCCTTGCAAGCAACCAATCCAGGACCTAAGGTGGTTGGTTTGAAATCCAGCGTCCCATATGGTTCCCCATGCCTGTCAGGAGCTATTTCTGAGCAGATAGCCAGGAAAGTAGAAATGATTGTGCTATCTCTCTATAGTGTTGCTAAAGTCAGTATCTAAGGATTTACTAGACTGTAGTTGGTCCTAGTTAAGCTTTCTGTGTTATTGTTTAGTCTCATTGAGCTTGGTGGATTGCCATGTAACTTTCCCTGTGATGCTACTGGACTGGCTCTACTATAAAGCCTGAAGTGCCCAGAATCAATAGATCTGAAATAAATTTGGTGGCATAGAAGTTTGTTAAGTCTCAGAGCTGGGTCATTTCTGCTGGAGGATGTAGTTTGTGACATTCGGCTGTTGTAGTTCATGCAGAAAGGGGAATCTGCCTTCCCCTCTTTCTGAGAAAACCACATAAATATCAGCTTAGACCTGGCTAACTGAGAAAAATCAGCAGCCATTATTTTCTTTTGTAGCTTAGGAAGGAGCAGTGCTTTTTTCTGCCAGTTGGATCGTGGTTGTGATGAAGGCTACTGGGATTTCTGGTGGTGGGATAGGTGGGAAGTGGATTAGCCCGGTGCTTCTCAATTATTTTCTGTCATGCCCCCCTAGGAAGAAGAAAACATTTTTCGTGCCCCCCCCCATGACTGTAAATAGTACCTTTATTAAAAATCCTTAACCTGCAAAACAAAAATATATAAAATAATTTGAACTGATTTTTTAATCAGAGATGCTATCTGGATTAATGGCTACAATGAACATGTTTTGCAATGCATGGCTTTTCAAAGCGGGGTTTGATTTATTTCAGTTGTGGAGCTGGTCTATTTCTGTCTGAATTTTTACATTGTGAAGTTTGGCAGCTGAATTTCATGTGGAAAGAATCTATTCCTGTCTCCCACTCACTTTTTCTGACAGTCACTGAGGTATCAGCCTGAACCATGCTACCTGAGAAATATCAGTGGCCATTATTTTCTTTCAGTCCATGCATTTTGAATTCACCATTGTGTACAGTGTGAGGAAAGGGGTCTAATTTTTTTTTGCATATGTCCATTCAAGTTTTCCAGCACTATTTGCTGATGAGGCTCTGCTTGTTCCATTTCATGTACCCAGCTTTTTTGGGGTAAATTAAGTGTGCTTGCATCTGAAGATCTAAATATGGGATCTCAGTTCTATACTTAATCTGATAGTCTGTTTTTAATACAATCACTATAATTTTGTAATAAAGAGAATTACTGGGAATGCAGTGTTCTTATCTTAGTCATGTCAATTGCTTTCATTATTACAAAACTTTATTCTTGTAAAAGTTTTTATATAAACTCAAGAAATATTTGGAACCAGAGAAATAGTATAGTATGTAAGGAACTTTCCTTGCACATATCTGACCCTGATTCAATACCAGCTACCCCATATGGTCCCCCCAAACCGGCCATAAGTGATCCCTGAGCACAGAGCCAGGAAAAAGCCCTGAACACTACTGAGTGTGATTATAATTTTCTTTTTAATATTTGCATTGTGTACTTGTTAAAATGTGATGGGCATTGCATTGTATCTGTAGTTTACTTTGGGCAAGATGACCATATTGTCAATGTATGTTTTTCTAGTCTTTAAAGAAGTAATATTTTCTATTTCCTTGTATCTTCTCTTAGAAGTGAGTTCTAATTTCACTAAAAATGCCTTTAGCCTTTGTTAAACAGATTCCTAGATAATTAGAAGTTATTTTAACTTATTATGAGTGGTATAATTCCTTCCTTCCTTCCTTCCTTCCTTCCTTCCTTCCTTCCTTCCTTCCTTCCTTCCTTCCTTCCTTCCTTCCTTCCTTCCTTCCTTCCTTCCTTCCTTCCTTCCTTCCTTCCTTCCTTCTTCTGTTTGTAAGAGGTTAGTGCACGCAGTACTCTAGCAAGATAGTTCAAGCCTTTTTAATAGAGAACCCTGGGAACTTATGACAAACCCATAGGCCTGGAGAGGGTGAGAAAGCTGGTTTTGAGACCCCATATTGAGGGCCAGGTAAAAGGAAGAGGTATATAAAGTAAATGATAAGTAGTATAAAAAGGTAAAGCCAAAGTTCTGTTGAAATCAGGAAGAAAAGCTTTAGACAGGAGTAGAAACAGTTCGGTCAGATTAATGTTTCAAATAGAACAAATACATAAAACTGAGTTTAAAAGAAAAGGTATTTGAATAAAACAAGTGGTGAAGGAGGCTACCTGTATATTTAGGAATACACATCTTAAGATCACATGTTTTTTTAACTTCCATAGGCAATATAAGACTCCCAATTAGGTCTTTTGATGTTTTCTTGTGGGGAGTAAAAGCCAAGGTACTTTTCGATTCACAGGCCTTGGAATTGAGTTTGAGAGATGCTTTGCTGCATTACGAGACCATATAGTGTCTTTGAGCTGGGAGTTTTGCTGAGGCTGATTCCTATATCGTGCAACAGTTCACGATTTGGTGGGGGTGGAGGGGCCATTAAGCATGAGTCAGCAGGCGTGCTGGTTGTAGTTCTTTGCTGAAGCATGTGAATGGGGACCCAGAGGGTGGCTTTCACTGAGGAGCTGGAAGGTGGTCTGTTGGGACAGGAGGTCAATCTTGGTGCCTACCGAGTTAGGAACTGAGGTTAAAGAAGGTTAAATTAGGGGAAGATAACAGATCAGGATTGGGCGATGAGGGGATAGAAGAGGCACAGGGGGAGGGGATACATGACAGGGGCTATCTATCTATCTATCTATCTATCTATCTATCTATCTATCTATCTATCTATCATCTATCTATCTATCTGAATTATTGTGATTTCATCTTGGAGTCAGTACAAAAAGTCACGTCCATATAAAGACTGACTTTAAAGATCTATTTGAGGGGGCTGGCGGTGGCGCTGGAGGTAAGGTGCCTGCCTTGCCTGCGCTAACCTAGGACGGACCACGGTTAGATCCCCTGGTTCCCATATGGTCCCCTGTGCCTGCCAGGAGCGACTTCTGAGCGAATAGCCAGGAGTAACCCCTGAGCGTCACCGTGTGTGACCCAAAAACCAAAAAAAAAAAAAAGATCTATTTGAGTGTTATCATCCAAATCTTTGGCATTCCGTTTCCTTTCCTAGGAAAACGAGTATTAGTAAGAAAAGACACTACAGCAGGGGTTCCAGTATGAATATGGGAGGAGGGAGGAGTTTTCCTCCTCCCTCCTCCCCCCAGAGCCCAGTTGTCAGACCTGACCCTGAAGACCAGTTTGGCATGGGGGTGCTCTTGGTCTCCTGGACTAAGTGGTCAGTCCAGGAGGCCATTGGCCAGCTGTCTGCCCAGATTCCCAGCCATACCCAATTGTTTCTGTCAACTGCTACTTACCCACTCTCTTCTAGGAGCCTCAATCTGGGGGCGGGGGTTATAGTGCCAGCCAGTCAATAACAACTCTTTAAGGTCTTCCTTAAACAGGGGCGGACTGTTTTTATAGCTATTGCTGGACTGCTGCTGGGGTAATACAGTAATGTAGGACAAAAATGTCCAACATGTTTAATCTTTGATTTACTAGATTTTGGGGGAATATTTAAATTCATATTCAACAGAGATATTGGCTTAAATAACTTTCTTAGTTAGTGTTGACTTTCAACTTGTTTTTTATCAAAATAATGCTGGTCTCATGAGAACTGAGAGGATTTCTGTTTCTTCCACTTCTTGAAAGAGATTGATAAGGATAGGTAGAAGGGCCTCTTAGAAGATTGAAAAACTCACTGATGAATCCATCTGACCACATTTTGTATGGAGATAGATTTTTTTTTTTTTTTTGGTTTTTGGGTCATACCCAGTGACACTCAGGGGTTACTCCTGGCTATGCGCTCAGAAGTTGCCCCTGGTCTGGGGGACCATATGGGGCACGGGGGTCTCCCATCCAAGTACTAACCAGGCCCGACCCTGCTTAGCTTCCGAGATCAGACGAGATCGGGCGCGTTCAGGGTGGTATGGCACGGGGGATCGAACCAAGGTCCGTCCAAGGCTAGTGCGGTAAGGCAGGCACCTTACCTTCAGCGCCACCTAATAGCTGCATTGACATCTTGATAGCAATAGATTTGTTCAAGTTTTCTGTTTCCTACTGACTCAAACTCAGGAAGTTGTTAACCTATAGAAATTAATTCTTTTTATTTTTTGCCTTTCCCATTTAATAGGGAAAAGTTGTTCATAGAAATCTCATAAAATCTTTTGCAATTCTAATGTATTTGTTATTTTCCATATTTCATTCTTTTTTTGTTTTTTTTTGGGGGGGGCACACCCAGTGACACTCAGGGGTTACTCCTGGCTATGCGCTCAGAAGTCGCTCCTGGCAGGCACGGGGGACCATATGGGAACCGGGGGATCGAACCGTGGTCCGTCCTAGGCTAGTGCAGGCAAGGCAGCAGGCACCTTACCTCCTACGCCACCTCCCAGCTCCCACATTCTTGAATTAATTTATCAGGTTTTTTTCTTCTTCTCCCTTTGTGAATCTAAACCAGATTTAGATTTGGTGATTTTTATTGATTTTTGTATTTTATTTTTATTTATATATCACTTATGTATACTCTAATTTTTATTTTATATGACTTACTTACAGTTATTATTTCCTTACTCCCTTTGCTTTTCTTCCTTTAGTTTTTGAGGTGTGAGTTAGGTCATTTTTTTGTACCTGCTCTTGTCTCCTGATGACTGCCTGCAATGTAGTGCAGTTCTTGCTATGTTCATATGGGTAACCTGTGCCTTTAATCGTATTGTATCTAGAAATCTTTTTTGGATTTTTCATTTGTTTGTTTAAGGGAGCACACCTAGCAGTTCTACACTCACGAATCACTGCTGGCAGGCTCAGGGGGCTAGGTGAGATGCTGGGAATTAAACCTGGGTCATCCATGTGCAAGCAAGCACCTGATTCACTGTACCATCACTCCATCTCTGTTTCTATGAATCCTTTTACTTTTTTCTTTACCTTTTTCTTTGATCTAATGGTTGTCCAATTGTGCCAACTTTTAATGTCTGAGCTTCTCCGAACTTTCTGTTTGTAGCTTACTTTCAACTTTAACATATTATATATGTTCTAGTACTTGATATGGTTTCTATTGTTTTTTTCATTTTCCATTTTTAAGAAATATTAAGCTACAGCTAGTGGTGCTCAGGCCTGATTCCTGGTTTCATGTTCAAGGGATCATGTGTGATGCCAAGGTTGGCCTCATACAAGGCAGATGCCTTAACCCTGTACCCTTTTTCAAACCCAAATTTTATTTTCTTGATTTTATAAAGACTTTTTTGGTGCCCCAGAAAATAGTCTATTCTTGAGACTTGTTCATGAATACCCATGTACTCTTTTAATACACACACACACATACACACACACATATAGTACTTATAGTGCCCTATAGATGTCTGTTGAACCCACCTCTTCTGTTTCTCCCTTTAAGGCTACTGTTTCCTTACTGATTCTTTGCCTGATCCATACAGTGGTGAGAGTGCGGTACCAAAATCTTTAATGACTATCCTGTTGCTTGGTGTTTGGTTTTAGAACAGGGCACAGTATATTCAGGCAATGGTCATTTCAAGTGCTGTAAGCCCTCAATTGCCCTAGGTTGCACCAGACAATGGTGAATTGAACATACCTGTACTTATATTGCACACAGTGACCTTATACATGACTGCTATATCATTAGTTTCAGCATTACAGGCTTCTCAATCCAAGTCAGAGTGATTTAGTGAGGCCCAGATCCATGTTTAAGGCACTCTGTAGTATTTCCTACAGTTTTTTCTGAAATAAAGAATGAGTTGATATCCCTCTATTTTCAATGTGCTCTGAACACAGCCCACTTCTTTTTTTCTTTTTTGGTGTTTGGACAACTTACAGTGATATTCAGGACTTACTCCTGATTGCACTCAGGAATTACTCCTGGCAGTGCTTGGATGACCTTAAGAGATGCTGACAATTGAAACCAGATCTATATGCAAGCAAAATACCTGGTACATTATCACTCTGGCCCTCACTGCCTACTTCTTTTGTGATCTAAGACATTTGTCTTATTGAGTCACTGAGAAAAACCAGTGAATATAGGACTGTCTTGATAACTTAGATAAAGGCTAGACAACTCAGTAAACTGGACTGCATCCTCTAGGTTCTATCCCTGGCACCTCATGATCCACAAACACTGTTGGGAGAAACTCATAAGCACAAGTACCCCAGAGCACTGGTAGCAGTGGCTCCAGTCCCCCCATCTCAAAATAATAAAATTTATGGAGGCAGCTTTTAAAGACAAAGTTTATTTAAATTCATTTAAATTAATCACAAATATGACATCAATGCCTTTAACAAGAACCCAGATGACTTCATCCCAGTTAACTCATTTAATAAGCAAGAATCAAGTACTTCCACTTATAATATTGCTTTAAAATAGACAGAAAGGCTTGTTGTCAATGATCCTGCTGAACAATTTTCTAGGCTTGTTGGGACGAATGACGTCTGATTCATTAACAATAATAATTCTTATAACTAATATATATTCAATTTCATTTTTAACAGGCAACAAAAAATCAATTTTTACTTTTAAGAGGAAAAATTCATAGAATATAAGGTAAGCCAGTATAGCCATGTTCACGGTTCTGAAATCTGCAACCCAGAGTCTTCCTGATCTCAGGCAGAAGAGCTGATAGCCAGAGAAGGGTGGCTGCTCTGAAGTACTATCTGTTAATCCAATAAGTTTCATGACAATGAAATTCCAAACTATGAAATGTGCATGTTTAAACATCAATGGAAAGAACTATGTAAGAGACTTATTTAAAATAAACTGTAATATCATCCATTACTATTATATCTCATTTGTGGAATAAAATATGTTATTGATTTGTTTTCTAAGAGAGTGAGAATATCCAAGTATGGTTGGAGAAATGAAATTTTGTGTACATTCTCTGTCTCTATCTCTCATTACATTTCTCTGTTTCTTTGTCTCTCTCTTCTCTCTTTCTCCTCTCTCTCTCATTTTCTCTCTCTCTCACACACATACACACATACATACTTTGAGGCAAGCTACCACTACCATTGATTTAGGTTAAATGTAATTTATCCCTGCAAATGATTATAATCATTTCTACTGTAAAGAAAGGGTAATTAAAGAGCTTCCTTCCTAGGCTTTGTGATAATGAAATGAGCAAATATATGAAAACCACTGATGGTGACATGGCACATAGTAGGTATTGTTCATAGTGAGGAATAATTCATCCCAAAGTCATGCTGTATCTAGGTTCTTCTAATTTCAGTACACAATTTAGATTGCATGGAAACCCATAAATATTTTCATTTGGAATTTGGCTTTTTGCATGTGTGAGTTTGGTGGGAGGGTGACTCCCAAGTGGTGCTCAGAATGCAGGGAAAGGGGTCACATTTGCTGGGGATGAAACTCCAGTCAAGCAAGTGCAAGTTATAGTCCAAAGCCTGTACAAACTCCCCAACTCTGTTATCTGGCTTTAAACTCTCCTGAAAATGTAAATTATTTTGAAAGGCACATTTGAGGTGTTTTATTTTTCCAAAGCATACACATCACTTAATTCACAGTTTTAAAAAATAATTGCAAGGGGCCCGGGAGATAGCATGGAAGTAAGGCGTTTACCTTTCATGCAAAAGGTCATCGGTTCGAATCCCGGTGCCCCATATGGTCCCCCGTGCCTGCCAGGAGCAATTTCTGAGCATGGAGCCAGGAGTAACCCCTGAGCACTGCCGGGTGTGACCCAAAAACAAACAAAAAAAAATTGCAGACTGCATTTCTTTAATGCATCATTTCACTTTGCTCTATAAACCTCTTCATTCTAGTCTAAATTAGATTAGAAGTCTAAATTAGGCTATTATCTTGGTTTTACTAATAAAGCCAGTGTCTCAGTGTCTTTTCTAACTCCCCTGGGATGAAGAGACAAGACTATGTGTTGCCCTCCATCTCCCTGCACAGTGGCTCAGCCATGGAACCTCCAGACCTGTATCACAGTGCCCATCAGGCTTCCTGACCAAGCCAATCTCAGTCATCCTAGACATTACTGACATACTAGAGCTTGGTTGGAAGGCATATTTGTCTAGGTAAAAGGCTAGATCTTACCTAACATAACAATTTGTCAATTTGATTTACGATTTTAATTGTATATAGACTAAGTAAAGCTAAAAGCACTTTCATGGCCCTTTTTAGAAAGGAAATCACACGTGGCCCACAAACAAGCAAACAAACAAACAAACAAAAAGCAGAAAATGGGAGCCGGGAGGTGGCGCAGGAGGTAAGGTGCCTGCTGCCTTGCCTGCCCTAGCCTAGGTCGGACCACGGTTCGATCCCCCGGTTCCCATATGGTGCCCCGCACCTGCCAGGAGCGACTTCTGAGTGCATAGCCAGGAGTAACCCCTGAGCGTCACTGGGTGTGGCCCAAAAACCAAAAAAAAAAAAATCACTCAGCACTCTCTGGAAATCTACCTTCTTTAAGTGGACAAAATGCCCCTTGAGGCTACTACAGCTCCATAAGGTTCCTGTACTCCTTAGGGATGGTCTTCCTTTTGGGGACTAATAGATGAGAGTAAGCAGTCTGTGTACAACTGTCCTCCATAACCTACTTTCCACCCTTTTCTCCCCATTCTTTGTTGCCTGTACTTCTCCCTGCCTGCAGGAAATGAGAGAAGAAACATATATACACAGAGAATCATGGTTCCTTATTAGAAGGCCTTGCCCTGCTGTATAAGTTGAGCTCAGAAGCTATTCTTAGATTCAGGTTGACAGGTTGACAGGTTGACAAATCTACATGCTCCTTCTTTGCACTTTCCTCTCCCATGGCATGGCACCCATAAATTCTATAATCCCCATATGTCATTGCACAAGTGATCATTCGAATGTAATAAATTTATAATTACATGCAGAATTGAATACATACTCAAACACATTACTGACTTCCTCTTATGACACTTTTGTCTATATTCCAGTACTTCTTTTTTCTTGACCTGATCATCCTTCTAATCTCACTGCCATAAATATCTGTAACTGTTTCTCAGACCATGGTAGCATATCAGCAATATCCTATGTACCCACCATGGAAGTCCTATTTCTGTGACTCCATGTATCCCTTGATCCATTTTTTGTAGTTTCTCTACATTTCCATGTATACATATTCAAATTACTTGACTTCAGATCTATGGGAACATGATTATATATTTCATACTTTGTTATTGTTTTGATTTGAAGATCATATCTGGCAGTCCTTAGGGGCTATTCCAAATTTTTGCTGGGTTTTGGCAACCTTGTAGTACTGAAGATTGAACTCAAACTTCCTGCATGCAAAGCCTGCCTCCAGACTCTTGAGCTATCTCCTTGGCACCTGTACTATGCATTATTTTAATATTTTACTTTATTCACATACTACCATTCAGGTAGTGCAATTCAGCTTTCATATATTCAATTATATTTCCAATTTTTACTAGACTTCACTTGCTATTAGCATTCTGAAAAGGATGAGAATTCAGGAGCGATGGACTCAGACTCGCCTAACTTTGGAATCACAAAAGATGAGACTGTCTTTTCCTATTACACATTTACAGAGCTGTATAAAGAAGTTGCATAGTTTTGACAGACTTATCTAGCTCTATAGAAAATGAAAAGAGTTCCCTAAAAGTCCACCTTTAACTGCTTCACAAAATAGCCAAGTAATATAAAGCAATTTTCCTGTGGAAAGAATAAAGCAGGACATTTAGTTGTCTTTTCAACATGCTCCCTCTGCTGTCCCTGGAAGCAATTGGGCAGATGGGATTCTGAATTGTACCAGAACCTTGCTCTCTAAAGGCCAAAGCAGCCCCTTCCACCTGCCTGAGGGATGGGACAGAGCCTGTGGTGAGCTTTACCCCATAGTTTTGTCTATGGGTAAAAGCATAGCACCCAAATCAGCTGATTTTGTGTGAATCAAGAGGGAGGCTCTCCAGGCTACAACCTTAAACTGGGTCAGAGTTGGAAAGGGTTTTGGGGGAGAGTTTCCTGCCCACTTCAAAGAAGCGGAAAAACTGCTTGGGAGAGCAGGAATCAACTGAAGAGGATGCTCTGCAGAGTCCAAGGCTATGCCAGATCATAAGCAGTGCAACAAAATTCCCAGTGCCCACCGAGCAAGTAGAACCAACCATCTGAGTTCAACCCTAGTGCCACGCCATGCATAAAGCACCTCCATTTAAGGGGTATTCAGTTACAATACTTGGACTTTTTAAAAGCGGATGGCTAGAATCACCCCACGGGATTTCTCAAAAGGCCAGCTGAGAGATCACTTGCCTTGCATGGGAAGTTGAGAAATTCCCGAAGAAATTCATGTCTTAGTATTGACATTACATTTCCCTTCAGTTTTTTGTCTTTATTTTTCCCTTGTAAATTCACAGGCCAAAATAGGGCCTCTATCAAATTTCTTTCCCCAGAGAAATTTCAGCACCAAATAATAAGACAACTTTGGTCTCTCTCTGTCAGCCTATATATATCTAAAAGCCAAGTCAAAAGGTAGCATCTTAAAGACAGTGTCTTTTCTCCTTGTCTTTGAACACCATACCAGGATGGCTTTGCCTCAGGGACTTTCCCTGTCACTTTGAACACCTGCTAACAAACAGGTTTGGCCAGTGTAGAATTAGGCTATTGAATTTACTAGGTATAATTCTGTACCCATTTCATATGTTTTTTTATGAAAAATATTCAACTTTATAAGTAACCAGAATAATGCAAATGAAAGTAAAAACAATTTATTACTTAATTCCCATTAGCATAGCAAAAATTAGTTTAACAGAAATTTAAATTTAATTTAAATTTAAATTTAAAGAATATTACACTGAAATGCATGCCTCTGTCTTGTCAATTCTTTTGTATTGTTCAACATTGTTGTCTAGCATCTGCTTTGAACTGTTTGCAAAGTTCCAAAGATAGAAGACAAATATCATGCCCTGAGCACTGTGGAGAAAGAATTTGATTATAAAGATACTTGCTTTCATAGAATTATTCCAGAATTAACGTGTCAGGGCATTGACCTCTCTTGTTATAATGGCACCAGTGTCAAATCCATCTACATAGATAAATTTGTTTATGAGAATGTCATCCCGAAGCATATTGGTCTTGACATCCTGTTCAAAGCAAAAAGTGGGACAAAATCCAAATGAGTTCTAGTATTTTATCTGCACTGCCACGACTAGTATTTAGATGGCAAACATGTGCATTTTGGCAAGGTGAAAGATGGCATGAATATTGTGAAATCTATGGAATGCTTTGTATCCAGAAGGGCAAGGCCAATAAGAACACAAAGATTTGAATGTGGATAAGTCTACTAAGCATGGCTTATCTTTTAACCCCTAACCTAAATCATCCTTCTGTTGCACAGGAAAGTATCCTTTTAAATTCCAGGTACTCAAAATACACTATAATACTTGTGATCACTCTGCATTTCTTTGGGCTCCATATTTTCTCTCTCTGTTTCAAGTCTAGCTGGATTGAAGGATTGTTTATAATTATGGACTTAATAATAAAAATAGAACTCAGAATTTTACTTCTTGGTATATAGTCTTTAGAATATTTTGCTCAGAAAAATCAGGGAATATACGTTTCATATAAGTTTTATCTCTTTCTATAACCAGACCATAGGAATTTGGTCTTAGCCCCTAGCTAGAAAACGATTTCCTTAGGTTAAGGATATTTGTTTTTAGGAAACTAGGTTTCTTGCTAACCCTTAATTTACATCAGTAATGACACCTAGTTCTAGGAACTACTTTGATATGTAAGAAATTAGCCTTCGCTTTATCCTCTGGCTCCCAACTAAACTCTATTCTATTCTAAGATTACAAATCACCTAAACCCGTGTATTTGTTTTAAAATCAAACAATGTCCATTGATAGTTTCTGTGTTTTGCAAAGAAACAATGTGAACATTCCTCTCATGATATGACTGTCCTTTTACCCTTATATGCTTCCAGACTGGAGATTAAATTTTGTCACACACCTGCCAGAAGACTCGGTTCCCATATACAATACTTGTGTATAGTCTGATTTTCTTCAATATTATTCCACCTGTCCATTTCGCATTTACCCAATTTTCTCTCATGAAGAATATTCCCCCCACTAGGATTGCTAAGACGCAAGATGCCTGCAGCACCCTAGGAGCCTGGCATGTCATCTGCCAGGCCCTGTCTTGAGGTCCACCCCACCTGCAAGGTAGTAAATCCTCACTCAGTGGACATCATCTCAAAACCACAAATTCTATTGACTATTCATAATGATGTGAAATCTGTTGCATTCATTCCAAATATATTGTTCCAAGGCAATTTAACAAGTCTTTGTATCCACTTGGGAAAAAAATAAAACAAAACATGAAGGAAAAGGAGGAAAATATGGAGACCAACTAGTTATTCAGGCTACCCTCAGTGTAGTAAGCTGGAGTGTCTGACTTACTTGCTTTCTCTTTGGAACACTGTATTGTTATGAGACCACTGCAATTCAACATCCAAATTCTTTCCCATCAAATGACAAATGATTTCAGAGGTAATCCTAAAGGGGTGCTCAGGGGGCTTGTGGGCCACTCCAAGCAGCACTTGGCAATAAAATATAGTTCAGTACTAGGATTAAAGGCAAAGTGTTAGACTTTGAGGTGCTGGGAACCAGCACCAGGGCATCCCCAAGAGTGTTTAGGGAAAGTATCTCTGGTCACATCCTATGGTGCTTGAAGAAGCCTCTAAGATATTATTGGGGAGGAGGAATATGGTTTAAGAAACAAACCAGGCTCTGGAGCAGGCATGCCCTCAACCCTGTACTCTTTTCTCCAGCCCTCAGAAATGGCATTTAGATGGCATTGGAGCCCGCTAAGCAAGTAGTAGGGTTTCTTTAGGATCTGCCAAAATTTCCAATTGTTATTTAAATAACCTGATGTTCTTTTAGATATGGCTTAATTCTTTTTTTTGGGGGGGCACACCCAGTGAAGGTCAGGGGTTATTCCTGGCTATGTGCTCAGAAATTGTTCCTGGCTTGGGGGAACATACGGGATGTATCAAACCACTGTCTGTCCTAGGCTAGTGTGGGCAAAGCAGATGCCTTATAGCTTGTGCCACCGCTCTGGACCCAGATATGGTTAAATTT
>PVKC010012591.1:5905-23739 GCA_004027635.1 Crocidura indochinensis
GTGTGTGTGTGTGTGTGTGTGTGTGTGTGTGTGTGTGTGTGTGTGTGTGTGTGTGTGTGTGTGTAGCCTCTGGTAACTGCAGCTCTGAGACTGGATTTGTCTCCGGCTGATTCCCTGATCCCTGACTCTGATTACTGATTCCCTGATCCCTAATTTACGGATCCCCTCATCCCCTCATCTTTGATTCCTGATTTCTTAAACAGACACTTCCCTTCCTGTTTGCTGTCAGCTCAGCTACAGTGAGGACAGAGGACATTCTCTGGAGCCTGTCTGTTGCCTCCCATGTTCCCTACTGACTTACCACACTTCCCACCTGCCCACAAGGCCTCATCTCCCTCCTGAGCCCCCTGATGGCCCACAAGGGTGTCCAGGGTCTATTTCTGGGTCCTCTCCAAGCATTGCTCTGATGTCGAGTGTCCCTCATTAGCAGGACAGGACAGGCTGAAGCAGATCCACAGTATCGATGGGGCCCCTGTGCTGGTTTTTCCATCGGCATTCAGAGGCTCAGGCAGGGTGAACCAGTGTACAGAGCATGGCTGACCCTGGGCCTTGTAGCCCTTACACCCTAGGCTGTGCCCTGACCCAGTCTGGCCTTCCTGTTTGTCCTGGTACCCAGCGTCTCTGACCTTGTGGAGCATTTCCTGCTAGGATATTAATACCACCACTAATAATACCAGGGCTGTCGAGGCAGGCCGGGCGGACATGCTAATATTAGCTGCACCTGTTGGGTCCAGCACACGCCACCTCCTTCCCTCTCTCCCTGAAGCCCCCTCCTCTTCACACTGCTGTGAGAAGTCGGCCAAGTCCATCTGCTGAGGTCTCAGAAAGGTTTTGTTGGATCTCACAGATGGCAAGGAAAGGCTGGGGTGACAGGACACTTGCCTTGCACATGAAAATGACTAGATTCATTCCCCAGAATCCCTTATTGTTCCCCTAGACCACCAGGAATAATTCCTGAATATAGAGCCAGGAGTAAGCTCTGAGTAAGGTTGGGTGTGATGCCCTAAAATAAAAAAAGGTGGCAAGGGGCAGAGGTACACAGATGGGCTATATGAGGGCTGGTGACCATCCATCCACACACCATCCATCATCCATCCATCATCCAATACACCCACACATTATCCATCCATCATCTATCTATTCATATGTCTATCTATCCACCCATCACTTATTCATCATCCACTATCCATTTATCATTTATCCATCATTCATTATCCATCCATCTGTTCATCATCCATTCATCATCTGTCCATTTGTTTGTTCACCCATTCATCCATTATCCATCATCCATTCATCTTTCCATCCATCCATCCATCTCTCTATTCCTCCATCCATCATCCATCTCTTCATCCATCATCCCTCCCTCCATCCATCTACCCACTCACCCACCATTCATCCACCTATCCATCGTTTCTCTATACCTCCATCCATCACCCATCCATCAACCCACCCACCCATCCATCTACCCATTCATCCACCAACATAGCCATAATCCTGACTTAAACCTATATAGTGACATGGGAAACCTGCCCTCTGCTCTTGTACCCTCCTGCCCTTGTGCCTTCTTATCCTTGTGCCTTCTTGTCCTTGTGCCCTCTTGCTCTCATGCCCCACTCCTCTAGCTTTCCTTTACTACCTAGGCCTCCCAGAACCTCCACAGGACAGCCTTTTGCTTTACCCTGACATGTCTCTTCCCTCAACCCAGAGGACCCTTGAGTAGAGTAGAGGGCACCAATAATGGCACCACTAGCTCCATGCCACAGAGTACTCAGAGATCCCAGAGGGGTGAGACTAGAATAGGGTGTGGGTGGAAAGAGAAAGGCTCAGGTCCATCCTCCTGCCTGATCTGTTCTTGGGAGCTTGGGAACCAAGAAGCTTGCATTGAGGGCTGCTAGCCAGGAGGTACTGGGCCCATTTCTGCCTAGAGTCTGGGTTTAAAGGATCTTGCATGTGCTGGGAGATGGCAGTGCTCTGCCCTGATGTGGAGGGAAGCAGTTGACATGGGAAATTCTGGCCCTGGTGGGCTCTGCTGTGGGCTGTAAGCATATATCTGTGTGTGCAATCTTGTGTGTGTGCCCATGTGTGTATGTGTGCGTGTAAGCATATTTGTGTGTCTATATGTGATTGTGTGTGTGTGTGTGTGTGTTGCTCAGGCTGCTTCAAGGCCTGTGTTTCCACACCCAAGGGAGCCTCAACCAGCTGCTCAAGTTCTGTGACTCCTCTGGCCCTTCTGTGCCCCAGGAAATGTGCCTGGGAGCTGTAGTTGCTGTGCCGATATGACACTCAGTAGTGACATTGGCCCTGGGAGGGGACCAGCCTCTAAGGAGCCCATGGGAGTTAGGCTTCATGTCTCTCTTCTGCCCTGCTCCAAATGCCAGATGGAGTCAGGGCCATGTTGGAGCCCTTCTGGGTCATCAGGTCAACCAGAGCAGGGGTCAGATGTGAGGGCAGGATGTAGGGAAAAGGGAGCAGAGCAGGGATGAGGCAGGGGGACAAGGGGGTAGACAGGTAAGGCAGGGGTGAGGCAGGGGAACAGGAGGGAGAAGGGTAGGTTAAGAGTGAGTACTGGAATGAGGGCAGGGGTCAGGAGGGGAAATAAGCAGGGCAGGAGTGAGGGCAGGGGATGGGGGAGAGGGGTAGGAAAGGGGATCAAAGGGAGAGGGGCTGGGCAACTGGAGAGGGGGGCAGGGCAGGGGAGAGGATGGATGTCCAAGTCAGCTATTCTTGCCCCTCACAGGTCTATCGCCAGTGGGTCTCAAGCATACTGGGTCGACACAGGGCACCACCACTCACCAGGCCTGTGTCCCTCTGCTGAGAGGCCAACCTAGGACGCTCCTGAGGCTGCTGTGGCTCCACTTGGCCGAGAATAAGAGGAACAGCTGTGATTCAGCCAGGTTCTGCTATGCAGGGCCCCTGGATCTTCAGGGCTCACTAGACACTCAGTACCTCCTAGGGTCTGCGGGAAGCTTCAGGGGCCCCTGCCCTGAAGTCCGCAAGACAAACTCAATGACAGTGAATGCACAGGTCATTTGTGAGCTCTTCCCAGTGTGCCAGGGTTCACTCCTTGAAAAAAAAAAGCTATGCTGGGGTTGGGGTCCATGTGAACTAGGCATTCCTGGCAAGTGCCCCAATCTCTGAGCCAGCTACCTTCTTGGATGAACATTTCTTTAGAAAGAGTCATTAATTTGGTGGCACACCCAGCAGTACTCAGGGCTTTCTCCTTGCTCTGTGCTCAGCAATCATGCCTGGCTGTGCTCCAGGGACCCTGTGGGGTGCAGGGGGCTGAACCTGGGTTGTCACGTGCAAGGCCAGCGCCCTCCGCCCTCCTCACTGTGCCATGTCTGGGGGCCCCCCACGGGCAATTTGGAGGCTGGGAATGAGTCAGTAGCTGGTTCACCTGGGTGTTTGTTTATTTATCTTTGAGGGGATGATGAAAATACCGGCTTGACAACACTGAGAGCAGGGATGTTTCAGTCCCAGATGGAATCACAGTGTGGGAGTGGCTGTCATCAGGTGATGGCCTCTAGGGGAGGGATGGGACTGGAGTTTCATTACACAGACAATAGCCCTAAAAGGCTGCCTTCCTTGTGTTGGACCCTGAGCCTTCAATGGCATCAGTGGTTCAAGCTGACAAATGTGCCACCTATAGGTCATGGGGTGACTAGGGCAGGGGTAAACACAGCTTATCCCTGGCTCCCTACTCAGCTTATCTCTGCACCAGGGACAACCCCCCCCCCACCCCCCCCCCCCCAAACCACCCAGGGTGGGAGCACTCTCCACCCACACATTGGCTGGGAGCAGAACAACAGGTCATCAAATGAACTAGAGGAGCTTTGGGTCAGACAAAGTCGGGTTTCTTTTTCTTTTCGAGAGGTGGTGGTTTGGGCCACATGTTCTTACCACCACCCAGCCCTCTGCAGAAAGCCACACTGGTGCTGGCCAATTCGACCCATTGATCTGTATTGATCTCCCGCCCCGGTGATCATGTTGGCTGCTACTGGGGCATGGGGGCCCCAGGAGGTCTGAGGCTGCTCTTTAGCATTTGAAGTTTGCAGATAATTGGAGGAAAATAACTCCCATAATGAAATCACTGCTGGATGTCATTCTGCTATGTGACAAATCAATTCATTTATGATCCCTTCTTTGTCACACCGGGCCATGCCAGCACTCAGTGGAAACCTCTTAAATTAATAAAACTGTTAAATCCATAACACACACCCCCTCCTCACACACACCCATTTTGAGGAGCACAACCCAGCCCAGGTTTGAATCATTAAAGGAATAACAGTGCCAAATGTGAGTGGGGAGTGTGAGGACTGGCAGAGGGCTGACGCTTTCAGCTGCTCACTAGTCTTACTGTGGCTCCAGCTCCCTTGGGCTGGGCTGAACCCAGCCAGGGAGATGGGTAGGCAATGGTTACACTGGGGCTGAGTTGTGGGCTTTTTGTCTTTTAAATAAAATGTGTTTTCACAAAAACGAGAAAAAAAATCCAGCCTTTATCAGACCTTGTGGAAGCTGTTGTAGCTCAGCGGGGACTTTCCAAATACTGTGTGGGTTGGGGAGTGAGGATTGTAGACTGGTTGATGTTGGGGAGCTGGAGAGGCCTGGCTGAGCCTAGCAGCCTTCAAGAGCCTCTCCCCACCCTTGCTGGAATTCTGGCCAGAGGCAGGTCTCCACTGTTTTCTGAGGTCCTGTTCCCTCAGAGCTAAACTGCAGTGAGCTTTTGGCTGGGACAAAGCTAAGACTTATGTCAGGTGACATGCGGGTACTAATGGTGCCAATGGGCAACTTCAAGGCCTTCTTTTGTTTATGGGCCACTCCTGGTGATGCTCAGGGCTTCCTCCTGGTTCTCCTTCAGGGGTCACTTCTGGAGGTGCTCAGGGCTTACTCTTGAATCTATAGTTCAGGTATCACTCCTGGAGTTGCTTAGGGGTCAATCTTGGCTCTGTGCTCAGGGCTGACCCCTGCCTATGTGCTCAGGAATCCATATGGGATGATCAAACCCAGGTCAACGGCGAACAGTTAAAGCGCTGTACCCCCAGTGCTATCTCTTGGGCCCCTTCACTTGAGTTTCTCAAGTGTAAGAGCAGCTTTGTCCATGGTACCTGCTCACACTTGTGCTCCCACATCCCTCTGATGTGCTGACTCCCCTGATGTGTGAGCTTCTGTTCTATCATTTCCTCTTGCCAGTCTTTTTACCTTACTCAACTCAACTCAGGGCCTTCATTGTTTGAGCCCCCTGTTGTTGGTTTCTTTTTCATCTGGCCTCACCAATTCAGTTTTTCCACAATAGACTCACAAAGGCCATTCTGGAATGACCACCCATGAGGACTCGGGCTGAGAGGACCCAAGTTCACCCCATTATAGCCACATCTCCCAGATATCCCTGCCTCATACTCTCTCTGGCCGATGGTCAATGGTTGTTGTGTGGGCTCTGTGGCTGCAGCGGGGAGGGCAGAAGTTATCACTAAGGTGTCTGGAAGAGCCAGAGGGAGTGACAGGATGCTGGGCTGCCTCTCCAACCTGGCTGTGATCAGAGGGGCTGGGGGCAGGCAGGCGACCTGCAACCTGACAAGCCTTCACTTTGTCCCAGTCCCAGCATGTCAGGCTTCTCACAGACTGCCAAGCCAAGTTAATTGCCCAGTGGGGGATGGTGGCCGTGGAGGGTGGCCGCCCCTCAATCCATATCAATTATGGGTGGCACTGGCCTAGCTGTAAGGCAGAAAGGGACCTCTGAGGCCGTCAGCCCCTGGGGTCATTACTCCAGGCCTGAGTTTTCAGGATAGATCCAGCCAGGCAGTCCTGCTACCCTGTGGTAGCAGCTGGCCCAGGGAAGCATGGGTGTGTGGGGCACATGGGGTCTGCCCTGATGTGTCACTGAGCTGGTCCCTGGGGACTGACATGATCATCACACATAGTGGAGGCAACAAATGAGGTATTAGCAGGTTTCATTAAACAGCTTTTCCCTTGTGAGGGAGTGGGGGAGCCTGGGTGCCCCAGACCAGTTGGCAGGACATTTTGAGTGAGGAGCTGTCGGGCAGCAGGGCGGCACTGCAGGGATCCCTGAAAGCCCTGTGCTTCTCTGACAGCTAAGTGGTCCTAGATTGGACTCTGAGATCTTTTCTCTTTGTCCATCAGCTCATGGCCTTGGGGGTTACTTCAGTTCTGGTTTGATGAGGACATTGCACATGGCCCTTTTGTGATCCTGCCTTTTTGTTCCTCCTGGGGAGACACCAAGGAGCTATAGGCAGTGTGGACTCTTCACTTTTGCAGGAATAGACGCCCCTGTTCTCTGGAGTGCCCCACCTGTATCCAGCCCATAAAGACCCCCTTTCTCCACACCCACCAGTGACATCTGTCACTGTCTCTCTTGTTCACTTCCTACATTCTATGGGGGGGGCGGGCGACTATGGGGCCAGTCTCCAATTTGCATTTCGTGGAGGACTAATATGCCCTGTTCTGGCTCTCTTCATAAATTTATTCAACTTATCCTGTGTCTTCCTGTAAAGTGTTTATTCAAACTTTTTTCTTTTAATTGGATTGTTTGTTTTACCATTGACTTGTAAAAATTTCTTCCTAGATACTCAGATTTCTCCCAGTCTGTGATTTCTCTTCGTTTCCTGAACTGTCTTTTGAAGAGTGAAAGTTTTACATTTGAAGGAAGTTCAACTGGGTCACATTTTTAAAATAAATTGTGTTCTGGATTATATTTTGGTGCTGTCTCTAATTTTTTTTCTGGCTGCAAACATAATTGCCCTAGCATTATTTGTAGGATAGACTCTCCTCCTAATTCAATTGTTTTGGCACTTGGTCACACTGATCAATTAATTGTACATATGTGGACTATTTCTGGCTTTTCTATTCTGCCGCATTTATATGTCTATCTTTATGCAAATACTTCAGTGGCCCCTTGTTCAGCTTCAGCGTCAAACTTGAAGCCCAGAAGTCAAAGTTCTCCAACCTTATTCTTTTTGTTTTCAACTGTTTTTGACTGTTCTGGGCCATTTCCATTCCCATATACATGTTCTGATCAGTTTGTAAATGTCTACAAAAAAGCCTGCTGAGATTTTGATAGAGGTTTGATAGTGATTTTGATGACGATTGGGGAAATTTGCCATCTTAACAATTCTTAGGCTTCCAATGCAAGAGCATTTGCTTAGCTCCCCTTTATCTGGGTTTTCTTTGATGAAGTATTTTATCATTCTCAGTATATAATTATTTTGTCTATTTTGTTAAATTTATTCTGAATCCTTCAAGTGTTTTTTTCCCCGGCTCTTGTACATCCTAATTGTTTCCTTAGTTTTATTTTCAGAATGTTTCTTGGTAGCAGATAGAAAGACCATGGAGGGGGCAGAGCTATAGCATAGCAGGGAGAGTTCTTGTCTTGTATCAGCTGATGGGGTGTGCTCCTTGGCACCCTCAGTGCAGTTGACCAATGGGTGTTTTCTTCCCTTTACCCACCTGGACTGCCCTTCCCTGCCTGTGGACATGCTCAGCTGACAGTCCCTGTATGATGATGCAGACAGTCCTGGTGGGGAGCTTGGTGGAGCTGGTATTCTGGGGTTTGTGTTCAGAAGAGGCAAGTGTGGCGGTGGAGAGCTAGCATGGAGGTAAAGCATTTTCCTTGCAGGCAGAAGGATGGTGGTTCGAATCCCAGCATCCCATATGGTCCCTCGAGCCTGCTGGGAGCAATTTCTGAGCATAGAGCCAGGAATAGCCCCTGAGCGCTGTCGGGTGTGATCCAAAAAGCCAAAGACAAAACAACAACAACAACAACAAAAAAACCCAGAAGAGGCAGGTGTACTGAGCCACTGTTGACATCTCTGCTTAGAGGCCACCAGCGAAGCCCCTGTGACACGCCTGCAGGTCTCAGCTCCGAGCTCAAAGACTCCTGGTCAGCCATGCTCAGAGATCACCAGGTCAGGCACTTGGAAAGGCAGCTGGTCTAGTCCCTGAGCTGACAGAATTGTTTATGTTCTTGAGAGTACAGTGTGGGGCCCAGGAGATAGCATGGAGGTAAGGCGTTTGCCTTTCATGCAAAAGGTCATCGGTTCGAATACCGGTGCCCCATATGGTCCCCCGTGCCTGCCAGGAGCAATTTCTGAGCATGGAGCCAGGAGTAACCCCTGAACACTGCCCGGTGTGACCCCCCCCCCAAAAAAAAGAGAGTACAGTGTGTTGAGTGTGTGTCTCTGTATGGTATATGAGTGTTATGCACGTTGTATGTGTGAATGAGTATGTGTGTGTATGGTGCACAAGTGTAATGTGCATTTGGTATACATGTGTAAATGTGTGTGCTTGTAAAGGGGAGCAGGCAGGTGGCCTGAGAGGTGGAGGATGATGTAGTCTGTGCCCACCACAGGGGAGCAGCTGGTAGAACAGGGACAGAGCCCAGTTGGGCACCAACACAGGATGACCTTGAGGGCGGGAGATCAGGGAGTGCACAGCCTGGTCTGCAGGCAACTGTGGGTAGTGGGAATTTGGCTGATCCCCAACAGCAGCAGGACCCTGGGGCTCATGCCCCCAAGTATGGAGGGTAATGGGGGCCCCAAGTCAAGCTCAGTCAGTGGGTCTAGGCCCCACTTGTCCTTCACCTCACAGACCTCACTTTGAGTGGCACAGAGGCTGTTCCACCCCCACAGTGAGGCCCAACCTTGTGCCTGGGTCAGGCGGATCAGACAGGCCAAGTCATGTTTGGGATCTTCTCCTGGATTAGTTCTGCCTAGTGATGACCCGAAACATTCGCCCCGCCCTCCGGTTTCCCAGAGTGAAGCTATTGGGTCATTTATTTAATTTGTTATTTAACTTTATTTTGCTTGTCTGTGTGTGTGTGTGTGTGTGTGTGTGTGTGTGTGTGTGTGTGTGTGTGTTTCTACATCAGGAATGACTCCTGGTTCTTTTTTTTGTTTTGTTTTGTTTTGTTTTGTTTTTTGGGCCACATCCACTCAGGGGTTACTCCTGGCTATGTGCTCAGCAATCACTCCTGGCTTGGGGGGACCATGTGGGATGCCGGGGCATTGAACCGTGGTCCGTCCTACACTAGCGCTTGCAAGCAGACACTTTACCAGGTAGTGCCACCTTCCCAGCACGACTCCTGGTTCTGCACTCAAGAACCACTCCTGCTAGTGTATAGGGGGCCATAAGGGATGGCAGGGATTGAACCCAGGTCAGCTACATGCAAGGCAGTGCCTTAACTGTTATATAATTGCTCCGGCCCTATTATTTAACATTTAAAAAATGTACATGTATCACCCCATGGAGTTCACGGCATACTCCTGGCTCTGTGGTTGGAAATTAGGGGGGATACTGGCAGGGGGAATCCTCAGATGTCAGGAATAGAACCAGGTCAGCTGCATGCAAGGCTTGGCCTTAACTCTGTCCTCTCTCTCCCATCCTTGAGGAGAATTCAGTTCTTGGATAATCGGATTATTTTCTTCTTTCCTTCAGTTTTGGGATCACACCTGGTAATGCTCATGGCCTACTCCTTGCTCAATCATTCTGGTGGTGCTCAGGGACATCCCTGGAATGTCAGGGATCAAACCTTGATCATCTGTGTGCAAGGCAAACCCCTTACCCCTGTGTTCTCGTTCTCTCTCTCTCTCTCTCTCTCTCTCTCTCTCTCTTTCTCTCTCTCTCTCTCTCTCATGTTTCTGGTATTTTAGAGATGTTTCATGGCTGAGATAGGAGAGTGCATTGCGTATTATGAAGAGAACAGAAGTAGGGGCTGAGTGGTTGGGGTGTCTGTGGATGGGGCCCAATTTCCCTATGAAACTAGGCCATTCCTAGTTTCACCCAGAAAGACACAGACTTTATTGATTGATTTTTGGGCCACACTGGTGCTCAGGACTGATTCCTGGCTCTGTGCTCAGAGATCACTCTTGGCAGGGCTCACAGGACCGTCTCGGACCCTGGGATCTAACCCTCCCTGCCATATTATCCCTCCAGCCCCAAGACACGGAGTGTGGAGGCTGATGGGGACCGAGTCTCTTGCTGCAGCAACCCCAAGTGGGAGAGGAGGTCATTGTGTCCAGGTGCAGTGGCAGAGCCAGGCAGTGGGGGCCTAGGAGCACTGAATGGTGAGCACAGGAAGGAGCTGAGCCACTGGGAGCTGGCACTTGCCTCTGTTCCTGGTTCCCAGCTGGGCAGGGTTCCCAGGGGCAAGTGGACTCTCACCTTTGCCCGGCCTGGAACAGTGCCCGGGGGAGGAGAGGGTTCGCACCCTTGGGTACTGGTACCAGCCCTGGTTGACATCTCTCCACTGGGTTGGGACAGGCAGGAGCACAGGCTTCCTGGAGAAGGAGGCACAAGGCTACGGCAAGATTAAGCACGAGAAAGAAGGCCTGCGGGATGATGGACGAGCTCTGCTGGGACCTTGCATCCCAGGCCTGGCCTAGGGCACCCGAGGGTTTAGGAGTTGGTGTACAGATGTGCCAGAGAAGAGTGGTTTGCTTGGATTCATAGAGGGCGGTACTGGCAGGGGACTGGGCCTGATTCAGAGGAGCACTGGCAAGGCCAGGGGCATTTTGCTGCAATCTGAGGGAAGAGGGCCTGACCTGGGGGGGGGGGGGGGGGGGGGGGGGGGGGGGGGGGGGGGGGGGGGGGGGGGGGGGGGGGGGGGGGGGGGGGGGGGGGGGGGGGGGGGGGGGGGGGGGGGCGGGGCGGGCAGTCCTGGGACTCTGCTACCTGATTGGCTGAGTGGGTAGAGGGGCGGGGTCAGGGCTGGCCTGGGCAGGGGTGCGTGGTGGCAGGACCCCAGTCTCTGGAGGTACCGGGTGGGGCCTGCTGGAGACTCAGGGCTGGTCTCAGGCCGACAAGTGGTGAGTTGTAAGGATCCAGAGGTGCTAAGGAGGGGACAGAGTCCAGGGAGATCTGGGAAAGAGAGAAAGAGAGAGAGACAGAGACAGTGAGATAGAGAGAGGGAGGGAGGAGAGAGGGGGGAGATAGAGAGAGGGCAGAAGGAAAGAGAGTTCATATATCGAGGGCTGGAGCCTGGGTAACAGAATGGTGGTGGGAAGACTTGTACCTCTTTGCCTCTCCTGGAGGACTGAGGGAGGCATCCAGAGCTAGGACATGCTGATGGAGTGAGTGGCCATGAGGCCCTAGACTGCTGTTAGGGAGAAGCAGAGTGAGCATGGGGAGCCCATCAGGAAGGTTCGTGGCTGTTCAGCCAGGTCTCTCAAGAGCTCCGTGTCTGTGACATGGCCGTGATCTGGTCATGGCAAAGCCATGACACAAGGGTAGAGTTCACTGGCTCCTGAGGGACATCAGGGGCAGGATAGCTGGGCTGGAAGAACCTTTAAGGTAGTCTAGAGGCAACAGAAGAGGGAAGTAAAGGACTCCTGGTGGGCATTTGTGAGGAGCCTGTCCTGTGTCTGACGCCTGCCAGCCTGATCCAGGAAACCCTGCCCAGATCAGTGACAGGGGAACAAAAACAGATCCTCGAGCTTGAGCGACTTTGACTGTCCTGGGGACCCTGGAGAGGCAGGGGTGTCCAGAGTGGCCCAGACCACGAAGCTAGCACTGGAGTCCTGCAGGGAGCAGCTGTGGCATCATGCCTACCCTTTCCAGACTCAAATTTCCTTACCTGCAAGTAGGAGCCCTGAGCGCAGGTCATAAGGCCTCATTTGGCCCCGAACACCAGAACCCTCACTCCACCTCTTTCCAGTCCAAGGTCCTACAGGCTCAAGGATAACCTGGGGCCAACCTGGTCCCCACAAGGAAATGGCCGTGATGACCCAGGCTAAGGACCAGCGCCTACTCCTATGTGGCTCAATACACACATGACACGTTGTGGCCCAATGGCCTCATGTGCTCTCTAGAGTGGCGCAAGAAGTGACTCAGAGGGACCCGCTGGGGACAGGCACATTTTTCTTGGGGTTTGCCCACCCCCGGCCCTGATCCAATTTCTCTGAATCAGACTTTCTCTGGCCCTGCCCTTTCCCAGCTGTATTTGTGCAGAAACCAGGTCTGCCTTTCCCTTACTCGCTCCCTGGCCAGGAAAAAAATATCTATCTTTGCCCCCAGGGAGGGTCGGAAAATGGGGAGAATGGAGAGGAGGAAAGAAGCGGTGAGAAAGGGAGAAAGAAAGAAAGAGGCAGTGCCGCCAACCAGAGCAGTCTGGGCGGCTTCCAGCAGTGAGGTCTCTGCCTGGCGCCCTCCCTCGGCTCTTCTCACAGGAAGCGAATCCTGGAGCGATTTCAATGCGCCCCTCCAGGCTGAACAATGAGGCCCTTGAAGGCCTGGCCTGAGCTTCTTCCAGTTCTGGGGTGCAGGGAAACAGGGAGGAGGTGGGGTACTACAGGGAAGCCCTTTAGTCGAATAACAGGTTTGGTTTTGACCCTTTTGCCCAGGTCCCTGAATTTCCTGGCTCCTGTTTGGAGCATGATGGGGGAGGGAACACGGGTCTAATTATGCCCGTGAGTGGCCCAGGTGGCTGCAGCACTGGGCTCAGCTCCCTCTGTTCATTGTGCAGCTGGTGGGCACACAGGAGTCCATCTGAGGCACCCTGGAGCTCTGAATAAACAAGCCTCGGAGCAAGAGTGATGGGCACGTACCTCTTGCCTGGCCTGGCCCGACCTTGACTGTGGCTCTTTCCTGCTCCCTGCAGAGGGCTTAGCTGTCAGGACACCTTTCATGGGCACCTCTGAGTTCCACCAAAACTGCACCCGGGTCATATACACCAGCATAGGGACACAGGGACCAGGCAATGCACACCATGCATGACACACTAGCACCAGGAACATATGCAACAGTTACCACACACCATATACTAGGCATCAGGCAGCAGGCACGTACCAGGACATGCATGTACCAGGACATGCACATGCATACAGGGGGTGCTGAGCATCTATGTGGGCTCACTTAGAAGTGTCTATGGGGTGTCTATGAGCCATCTGTAGCATGTATGTGGTGGTGGTGGTGTGTGTGTGTGTGTGTTAGGTGTCTGTGAGGCGTCTGTGAGTGTCAGTGAGGTGTCTGTGAGGTGTCTGTGTGGTGTTTATGGGGTGTCCGTGAGGCATGTGTGAAGTGTCTGTGAGATGTCTGTGTGGTGTCGACGGGGTATCTGTGAGATGTCTGAGATGTCTATGAAGAATCTCTGGAGTGTCTGTGAGATGTCTGTGAGGCCTGAGTGAAGTGTCTGTGAAATGTCTATGATGTATTTGTGGAGTGTCTGTGGGGCGTCTGTGAGGGGTCTATGGGGTGCCTGTGAGATATCTGGGGGTGTATTTAGTAGGGAGCATTTCTGGTCTCTACAGTCAACTGAGCCTTGTCAGTGCTTTTCAGTTGTGTCTGTTGTGTGGCGCAGAAACAGACTCTCACAGGGCCAGTGTAGATGGGTTGTGTGTACTGGCGTTATGTGTTCGGGTGGCGGAAACACAAGAACATGGTCTGTTTCAGGGTCCTCTGCATGTGCGCGCCCATGTGTGTGTGCACGTATGCACCATGTGACCATCTTCCAGGATGAATTTGCTTGTCTTGTGAGCGTTGCTGTGTGTTGACTGCTGCTGGGTCACTGCTGTGTACTGAGCCCCAGGGGTCATCTGGGGCCACATCTCCCCTTCAGTGAGGCTCCAGGGCCCAGCAGACCTCCAGGGCCTGGCCTCCGCCTCCAGCCAGCTGCGACCACACGCAGGCAGCTCACAGCCCTGACTCATGCCTGGCCCAGGCTGAGCTGCCTGACCTTGCTGTGGAGACCAGCCTGCGGGGAACCCTCAAGAAGCCTGGGATCAGTGAGGGCCTGGGCTGGCTTTGACATTCTGGGCCTGCTGTGTGCTTTTTGGGATCAGTGACTGGGCATGTCCTGCCACTTGCCTGGCACCCCTTACTCCTTTAGGAAGGTCAGTAGGGGAAAGCGAAGCCCAGACACCCCTTCCTGCTGCTAGTTGGGGCCCAGAGCAGCTGCCCTGCCCTGCTCCCTCTCTGGAGGGTTGCTGGCTACAAAGGCTAGGCATTTAAGAGAAGTGCCCTGGATTCAGGCTTCATGCCCACCACCCTCTCCTGTCATCCCGGTTGGATTTGGCTATCCAATTTGGCTGGAAAATGCTGGGGGAAGCTGGCCAGTTCTTGGACCATCTTGACTTTTCTGCCTTTTCCTCCTCCTCCTCCTCCTCCTCCTTCTTCTTCTGTCACAGCAGAACTTTGGGGACTGGCTGGGAGGCAGGGAAGTATGATTCATAGCCTTACTCCAGCTTTCTAGCCGAATCACCTCCAGCACGTTAGAGAACCTCTCTCAACTGATCTCTACTGGGACTTGGGCACAATGGGAAGGGCACATGCCTGCACATGGCCGACCCAGGTTCACTCCCTGAAATCCCTTATGGTTCCCTGAGCACTGCCAGTAGTGATTCCCGAGGGCAGAGCCGGGCGTAACTCCTGAGTTCCACCAAGTATGTCACCCCCCCAAAATCAGAAAATAAAATGAAATGAGACAGACAAACTGACTTTTCTGACAAAGAGTTAATGCCTCTGTGCAGCAGGCCCTGGGCTTGCCATGGAGAAAAGACATTAAATAAAGAATTCAGGGCCGGAGAGAGCACGGAGGTAAGGCATTTGCCTTTCATGCAGAAAGATGGTGGTTTGAATCCAGTATCCCATGTAGTCCCCTGAGCCTGCCGGGGGCAATTTCTGAGTGTAGAGCCAGGAGTAGCCCTTGAGCACTGCTGGGTGTGACCCACAAAAACAAAAACAAAAACAAAACAAAACAAAAAAAGAATTCAGCCTCTGTCCACCTCAGCTTGACCCCATCTGAGACTAACTAGCCTAGGTGTCCTGCCCAGCTGTGCTCATCTTCTGAGATACTTGCCCAGTGGTTTTTGGAGACTTAAAAGTGACCCACTCAGGGTTTCCCCAAGGGACTGGGGTCTGAGTGCCAGGGCAGCAGAGGGTCTGTCTGGTCCAGGTCCAAGGTTCTCCTTGTGAGGGGCCATTTCTCTGGCTGTGTCTCGGGGGCCTTGGTTGGTAGACATGGTGGTTGGACTACAAGGGATTTAAAACACACACACACACACACACACACACACACACACACACACACACACACACACACACACACACAAAAACCCAACCCATACTCAGGAATCTTTGGGGAGGATGTGGAGGTTCAACATCCTTGACTTATTGGGGGTCTTGGCCTGAGCTCCTTGTCCTATGTGACCACTGTGGCCAGATGCTCATGCTCAGGCATGAGTACTGAGCACAGGAAATGCACACACCAGTTTGCCAAAGTCCCCACCACTTCCTCTTTCCCTGGCTTTCATATATAACATGCTAAGGATCACCTGTTTCTTCAAACATAGGCTTCTGGGTTTCACTCAGGGCTCCCTGGTTCTACCTGGGCTCTAAAACAGAACCACCTGTTTCAGTGGTTCTGGGGGTGGTGGTGGTGTGAGAGTTTACTTTTGTGTTTGTGTGGGGAACCACACTTGGTAGTCCTGGGGGACCATGGGCTACTGGGGATCCAACCCAGGGTGTTACACACATGCTGCTGCTTGAGATTCTGCGGCCCAAGACTCTTCCTTGTGTTCCCAGGTACTGGCGTAGGGACAGAATCAAAATAATAAGGTGAGAGGACTGGCAGGGAGGACTTCTGGGTGGGAGGACTGTCAGGTGGAAGGATCAAAATTTGGGGAGGTGCTGGCTTCCCTGGGTGTTATCCATTCACGACAGAGTGACAGGTCATGGCGATGATCAGCCTAGGCTATGGATTTGCTGCACTCATTGCTGTACACATTCTGGACTCTGTGGCTGCTGCCAAAAGCACAGCTTGGGTTGGTAGAGGCCCAGTGGGTGGGCGGGGAGGGCAGCCTCTCCAGTGACCACACGAGGAACAGTGACCCCACACACCCCTAGCACATGGGACATTTGGGCCCCTGCCTGGGGCTGTCCTGTCAGTTCCCTCCTCCCTCTGCCCACTGTTGGCAACCCTGTAACAAGATGCCCTTTGTGAGTGCTGGGGGCGGGCCCTGGGAGAGTGCCTGTTGCTGAGTCACCCACGGGTTGTGGGGACCGAGAAGTAGGTGACTGGCTGAGAGGCACAGAACCCAGAGCTGATTTTAGGCATAGGAGGGGAAACTGAGGCACAGGGAGGGAAGGGTGCTGACTCCAGCCATCCTAGGGGTCATCGACCCCCACTCAGGTCTGTCCTACACATCATCACAGTGCCTCTCAAGGCTAGGGTGTCTGTGTGTGAGCATGGGCTCATATGCTTAGGAGTTTGTGCTGTGTGTGTTTGGCATATAGTTGTGTGCATTGGGGGCGTTTATGTGCTTTGGGAGTTCTGAGTATATTTTGGGGTATTTGCATGCATTTGGGGTGCTGTATGCATTTGAGGGTGCTTGTATGCATCTGGGCGGTATGTACCTCTCTCATGGCCCGGCACCTCCCAGATACACCCATATCCTATCCTCCACAGCATTGTCCTTCTACCTGTCTCTTAGGGGTTTCCTGGTTCCTCCTGGCCTCCTGCAGGAGACACTGCTGATATCCAGCAGCCAACCTGAGGAGTTTGAGATTACTCTTATCAGCTACTAAGTCCCTCTGAACCCCTATACCCTGAAGACTCAGCCTGTAGAGTGGGCAGGCATCATGAACTCTGGGGCCCCTCACCTCTGTCCCAGCAAGGTGGCCCTGAGATGGAGAGGCCAGTCCCTGTGACTGGGAGTTCTGCACATCTGTGTCTTTCCTCCATGTCTGCCTGATCCAGGCTGTGCCTGTGTGCCTGACCTGCTCTGGATACACTGTTTCTGTCCATCCTCTGCTGACACAGATGCCCACCCTGCAGATGTCCAACCCCTCAACTCTGCCTACTCACTGTCCCAACACTGCTGAGCTTGCCTCCTCCCTCCTCTGCTTCAGCACATAAGAACCAGGACATGACAGACAAACATAGCCCCTCTGACCCATGTACACCCTCTGGCTCCTCTGTGCCCTTTTTTGCTTCCCACTTCCATGCTGCTCTCTCTTGGCATTGCTGGTCTTCCTGCAGTCTGGCATGCTCATCCCAGGGTCTTGGTGGACCCTGGATTTTCCTGGAGATTCAAGTAATTCTCTGCAGCCTCTGCCCCCCATCAGGCCTGATCTAGGCTGATCACAGCACCCAACTCTCTGTCGCAGGACTGTGTTTTCCATGCACTTCTAATCCCACCCAGGACATTGGCTACAGGATGCAAGGCCTTTTCTGGGGTCCCCTCTTGGGTTTCCACTCCTGATGTGGGTGTCAGGAGAGTGTGCTTGGTGCCTGAAGCTGACCAGGGAAGACTTGGTTAAAAGTTTGGTTCTGAGCTTGGATGCCTCTGGTGTCAGGGAGCTCATTCTCTGCCTCTCAACGGCACATCTGTCTCTGGGTAGGGTGGCTTGGTGGGTGGTGAGATGGATCTGCCTGCCCACTGCATCTCAGGAGTGCCTGGGGTCTGGCCAACCCTTGCCTACTCTGTACAGGAGACTTGATGAGGACAGAAGGGACCGGTCTATGGCCAGTCACTGAAGTCTCAGACCTTAGTTTCCCCTACAGCAATGAGGGGCCTGTGCCTCTTGGAGTGTCCTGGGTCTGGGAAAGTTTTCACCACTCCCCCACTTCAGGGAAGGGTTGTCCTCTCTGCAATGGGGTCAACTTGGGGTCTCCCACATCAGAGAACAGAGGTTTAGAGACCTCTGTGCAGGAACCATGACACAGGACCAGGAAGTGCCAACCTTCTGTCATAAGTTACAGCATTTTACCTTTGGCATGACCTTGCAGGGCAGGGTGGTTCAAGGTCATGGGGCCCTGCTGTGGTTTTAAGACTCCGGGAAAGAAAACAGGCAGCATTTGCAGTTCTGAGAGCGCTGGGTGGGCGCCA
>PVKC010012592.1:0-23723 GCA_004027635.1 Crocidura indochinensis
AGGGCAGTGTAAACAGTGACAGTGGGCGCACTGGCTCCAGCACTCAAGGAACTGACACAAGTAGCTCAGGTATTCCAATAAGTAAGGTGTCCTATCTCTCCAGTTCTATAAGGAAGAGCTCATTTCCATCCTCAAGTAAGGTTGAAGAATGCTTCTCATCAAGTCTCAAAGATTAATTATCCAATTTTCTTATCAATAATTTTCCCATTGACAGGTTTCCAAGGTTCGATTCTTGGAACAAATAGTGGCAGTGGTTTTGGGTCCTCTGGGTCAAGTTCTCGAAGTGGCCAAAGCAGTGGGAGCAAAGGAGCTGCAGGAACTGGAGTGGGTGCCTCTACAAAAACAGTTTCTGAAAATCTAGGTACTGAGACATGATAATGGGACTTTAGTGCTCGGCATCATTCTGTGCTGTGGCCTGCTCTGTGACAATGGATTTATGTTTGGCAGGTGAAAGTCATGGGAAACTCATCAAAAGCATTACTGGCAGTGATTCTAAAAATGCTGAAAAAACTGTCAGTTCCTCTCATGGAGAGGGCATTGTGGCCAAGGGCGCTCAGGGGTCTGGCAGCAGTGGCAGTGGGTATGCTGTCTCAAGGACTCAAGATGCTGCATTGGAGACCAGTAGCACAGGTATTCTAGCTAATGCTCATTCAAGCCCATCATGTGTGTGTGAAGGGTTAGTTTACTTATTCCCTTGCAAGATAGAGATGAGCTCAGGGCTTCAAATTATGAGAACTACCTGCAGCCTCCTTAAACTTTATTCCCAGCTGCAGGTGGAGATGGCAACAGTGCCCAAGGGTCTGAATATGTTGATGAGCACTACAGGCAGATTCCAGCTTCTGGAGGGTCCAAAGGTTCAATTACCCCAAATCTAGGTACAGTTTGGTCCCCTTGGGCTGGCTGTTAGCATGGTCCCATGTGGTTTTTCTTGACCTTGTATGGTGGCTTCATGTTTGGCAGGTGTCATTGGCTCGAAAGGTGGGGCAGGCTCTGTTGGTGATGTTGCTGAAAGTTCTGGGACGCGAGTGGTTTCCTCTCATGAAGAGGGCTATGGAACCAAGGAAACTGAGGGCAGTGTAAACAGTGGCAGTGGGCACACTGGCTCCAGCACTCAAGGAAGTGACACAAGTAGCTCAGGTATTCCCATAAGTAACGTGTCCTATCCCTCCAATTCTAGAAGGAAGAGCTCATTTCCATTTTCAAGTAAGGTTGAAGAATGCTTCTCATCAAGTCTCAAAGATTAATTGTCCTACTTTCTTATCAATTATTTTCCTATTGAGCAGGTTTCCAAGGTTCGATTCTTGGAATAAATGGTGGCAGTGGTTTTGGATCCTCCGGGTCCAGTTCTCGAGGTGGCCATAGCAGTGGGAGCAAAGGAGCTGCAGGAACTGGAGCAGGTGCCTCTACAAAAACAGTTTCTGAAAATCTAGGTACTGAGACATGATAATGGGGCCTGCGTGCTAGGCATCATTCTGTGCCTGTTGCCTGTTCTGTGACAATGGATTTATGTTTGGCAGGTGAAAGCCATGGGAAACCCATCAAAAGCATTGGTGGCAGTCATTCTGAAAAAGCTGAAACAAGTGTCCATTCCTCTCATGGAGAGGGCATCGTGGCCAAGGGCGCTCAGGGGTCTGGAGGCAGTGGCAGTGGGTATGCTGGCTCAAGGACTCAAGATGCTGCATTGGATACCAGTAGCACAGGTATTCTAGCTAATGCTCATTCAAGGCCTTCATCTGTTTGTGAAGCGTTAGTTTACTCATTCCCCTGCAAGATAGAGATGAGCACAGGGCTTCAAATCATGAAAACTGCCTGCAGCCTCCTACACTTTCTTCCCAGCTGCAGGTGGAGATGACAACAGTGCTCAAGGGTCTGAATATGTTGAGGAACACTACGGGCAGATTCCAGCTTCTGGAGGGTCCAAAGGTTCAATTTCCCAAATCTAAGTACAGTTTGGTGCCTTTGGGTAGCAGTTAGCATGGTCCCGTGTGGTTTTTTTTGACCTTGTGATGGTGGCTTCATGTTTTCAGGTGGCATTGGCTCGAAAGTTGGGGCAGGCTCTGTTGGTGATGTCACTGAAAGTTCTGGGTCGCGAGTGGTTTCCTCTCATGAAGAGGGCTACAGAACCAAGGGAACCGAGGGCAGTGTAAACAGTGGCAGTGGGCACAGAAGCTCCAGCACTCAAGGAACTGACTCAAGTAGCAAAGGTATTCCCATAAGTAACGAGTCTTATCCCTCCAATTCTAAAAGGAAGAGCTCATTTCCATTGTCCCGTGAGGTTGAAGAATGCTTCTCATCAAGTTTCAAGATTAATTGTCCTCCTTTCTTATCAATTCTTTACCCATTGGATCAGGTTCCCAAGGTTCGATTCTTGGAACAAATGGAGGCAGTGGTTTTGGATTCTCTGCGTCCAGTTCTCGAGGTGGCCATAGCAGTGGGAGCAAAGGAGCTGCAGGATCTGGAACTGGTGCCACTACGAAAATAGTTCCTGAAAATCTAGGTACTGAGACATGATAATGGGGCCTGAGTGCTAGGCTTCATTCTGTGCTTGTGGCCTGCTCTGTGACAATGGATTTATGTTTGGCAGGTGAAACTCATGAGGAAATCATCAAAAGCATTACTGGCAGTGATTCTAAAAATGCTGGAAAAAGTGTCAGTTCCTCTCATGGAGAGGGTATTGTAGTCAAGGGCGCTCAGGGTTCTGGCAGCAGTGGCAGTGGGTATGCTGGCTCAAGGACTCAAGATGCTGCATTGGATATCAGTAGCACAGGTATTCTAGCTAATGCTCATTCATGGTTATCATCTATTTCTGAAGGGTTAGTTCACTCATGTCCCTGCAAGATAGAGAGGAGCACAGGGCTTCAAATGATGAAAACTACCATCAGCCTCCTACACTTTCTTCCCAGCTGCAGGTGGAGATGACAACAGTGCTCAAGGGTCTGAATATGTTGAGGAACACTACGGGCAGATTCCAGCCATTGGAGGGTCCAAAGGTTCAATTTCCCCAAATCTAGGTACAGTTTGGTGCCTTTGGGCTGGCAGTTAGCATGATCCCATGTGGGTTTTTTTGACCTTGTGATGGTGGTTTCATGTTTGCAGGTGACATTTCTTCAAAAGTTGAGGCAGGCTCTGTTGGTGATGTTGCTGAAAGTTCTGGGAGGCGAGTGGTTTCCTCTTATGAAGAGGGCTATGGAACCAAGAGAACTGAGGGCAGTATAAACAGTGGCAGTGGGCGCACTGGCTCCAGTACTCAAGAAAATCACTCAAGTAGCACAGGTATTCGCATAACGGTTTTATCTTAACCCTCCAATTCTAGTTGGAAGTGCTCATTAACATCCTCAATTTAAGTTGAAGAATGCTTCTCATCAAGTCACCAAGATTCATTGTCCTACTTTCTTATCAAGTATTTTCCCATCGGAGCAGGTTCCCAAGGTTGGATTGTTGGAGTAAATGGTGGCAGTGGTTTTGGATCCTCCGGGTCCAATTCTCTTGGTGGCCATAGTAGTGGGAGCAAAGGAGCTGTAGGAACTGGAGTGGGTGCTTCTTCGGGATTAGGTTCTGAAAATCTAGGTATGGAGACATAATAAGTGGTCTCGAGTGATCGACTTCATTCTTTGCTTTTGATCTGCTCTGGGATAATAGATTTATCTTTGGCAGGGGAAAAATTTGTGGAAGATGTCAAAAGCATTGCTGGCGGTCATTCTGGAAATGCAGGAAAAAGTGCCAGTTCCTCTCATGAAGAGGGCTTTGTTGCCAAGGGGTCTGGGAGTAGTGGCAGTGCCTCCTCTGACTCCAGGACTCAAGGCACTGGATTGGATGCCAGTAGCTCAGGTATTCCAGCTCAGCCTCATTCATGACCATCAACTGTTTGTGAAGGATAGTTCACTGCTCTGTTCTTCTAGTTAGAGAGGACCACTAGTCTTCAAATCGGGCATGATAATTGCAGCCTCCTTAAACTTTATTCCCAGCTGTTCCCAGCTGAAGTTCGATTTGGAGTCTGGGGTTTAGGAAGAGATGGCAATAATGCACAGGGGATTGAATATGTTTATGAAAATGACACGCAGCGTCAAGGCGCTGGCGGCTCCAAAGTGCTAGTTTTCCCAAATCTAGTTATAGTTTGGTGATTTTTTTTTTTTTTTTGGTTTTTGGGTCACACCCGGTAGTGCTCAGGGGTTACTCCTGGCTCCATGCTCAGAAATTGCTCCTGGCAGGCAACGGGGACCATATGGGGCACCGGGATTCGAACCAATGACCTTTTGCATGAAAGGCAAACGCCTTACCTCCATGCTATCTCCTGGGCCCCTAGTTTGGTGATTTTATCTGGCACTTATGATGATCCTATTTTTTTTTTTCGAGTGTATGACAATGTCTTCATGTTTGGCAGGTGAATTTGGCTCTAATGGTGGGGCAAGCTCTGTTGGTGATGTTGCTGAAAATCCTGGGACACCTGTGGTTTCTTCTCGTGAAGGGGGCCGCAAAACCAAGGGAACTGAGGGCAATGTAATGAGTGACAGTGGGCATGCTGGCTCTGGGACTCAAGGAACTGACTGGAGTAGTTCAGGTATTCCCATAAGAAATGTGTCCTAACCTCCAAATTCTATGAGGAAGTGCTCATTACCATCTCAAGTAAGGTTGAAGAATGCTTCTCATCCAGTCACCAAGATTAATTGTCCTACTTTCTTATCAATTATTTTTATTTTCATGTAGACAGCTATTGCCTTAAGGACTGTTTCCTCTTGGTTATGGATGTCAAACATTCACTGCTTTATTTTTCTCTAATTTGCCAGGTTTTTATTAGTTTTGGTCAATAATATTTATAATCAACTAAATTCATTGAAAAAAGTTACTTATTCTCTTGATACATTTTAATACGTCTGTTATCAATTTGTTTTATTATTCACAGATACTTTTTGACATTTTCTAACATTTTCTTGATTTCCAATCATAAAGAAATTAGAGTGAGATCCGTTGTTTGGAACTTGAACAAGACACCTTGGAGCTATCTGTTCAACCATTTTTTATTTATTTCATACATTATTAAGATTTAGTTTTTAGTGAATAGTTATTTGTCTGTTTTATATGACTTTTTGCTGAGTAAATATTTTTTATTATAGAACCTCACATAGTTTTGGTGTGTTGGCATTAAAATCCCTGAGCTGTGATCCTGGTCTATCCATCAAATTAAAAAAATTATTTTATGTTTCCTTAAGTGAATATGCTAAAGAGAATGATGTAGAGGTAGTGTAGGAATTAAAGTTTTTGTCTTGCAAGCAGCCTAACTGTATATTTCCCAGCATAATCTTTAGGCCCTCAAGTTCTGCTCAAGACCCAGGAGTTAACCTTGCACTATTAATGTGCAAAAGATATTGTAAAAGAAAAAAATTAATCATTTTGTATTCATATAGATACCCCAGTTTTACCTAACTACAGTACTTCTGGACCACCTAGTACTACAGGTAATTTGAATTATAAATTTTTATCTAAAAATGTTTTTATGTATAATTTATAAAATGAATATACCGGTATACAATTTGAAATGGTATGTTATGTTTATTAATACTTGGTATTATTTAATATAATTCCCCATATTTAAATTAGTTTCTAATTCTTCTTATGCTATTAATGTATGTGTGAGCTTCTAAAGATTTGAAACAATGTAATGAATTTGGGAAATTAAAATATATACTCCTTGAACATGAATAAAATGTTTAAACTTGGGGCTGGAGAGATAGCATGGAGGTAAGGCATTTGCCTTTCATGCAGAAGGTCATTGGTTCGAATCTCTACGTCCCATATGGTCCCCCGTGCTTGCCAGGAGCAATTTCTGAGCATGGAGCCAGGAATAACTCCTGAGCACTGTCAGGTGTGACCCAAAACCCAAAAAATATATATATATTTAAACTTTTTCTTATCCTTTTAGATATATGATTTTTAAATGTTTTTATAAATAAATTTATTACATACTTTCAATTTGAGTAAAGATAATTTTTAGTAAATGAAAGCAGTGTCAAACATAAATGGCATTATTAAATATGTTAACATTGTATCAGAATTTTCACCTTCTTGTTATTGCCTGCTTACTTTTTTCCCATGTTCTAAGACTTTACATAAATATACTTTGTTAAATAAAATGTTAGCATATTAAGAATAAACAATCATGGGAACCTAAAAATAAATATATATATTTTAATCCCCCAAATTATATTTTCTTTATTTTAGATAGATGAATGGTTAGCATTTTATAGTAGACTAATTTAAGCTGCTTATGCAAAGACTTCCAATAAAAATGAACTAGAAAATATCATTTTTTGAAGTTAGAAATTTGGGACACATTAAATGTAATCATAAGTGAACCAGAAGAAATTATTTCTTAATGATATATGAACACATGATAATGGTAAAGTATTGACTTTAACTAGTCAGAATCGCCACAATTAAATTGCATACTCGGAATCACAAACTCCATTAGTGCCCTTTAATACTCCCAAATTCTTCTGTTGAAGTCCATTTATTGTTGTCGTTATTATTATAATATTATTATTTAAAAAATAAATTCCAGTACTATAACATTGACATTGTTGTAACCAGGTTATAATAAATGTAAATTGTAATAGATAAAATCAGCATGTCCTGAAATCTAAATGATCTATGTATTGTGTTGAATAGAAAAAGGATCCCATATTCCAGAAGCAACTCCAACATACTCAGAAACAGATGCAATATTTGGTAAGTACAAATTATTTTGACTTGTATACATATTTTATGCCATGCCAAACAATGCTTATAAGTTTATGAAATAATAAAAAATGTAAACGACTTTTTAAAATATTCTATCATTTGTTATCAGTACTCATTTTAATGTATCACATTTTTCTTTGTTTTATTCTGGGAAATTCTCTTTTTTTTAAAAAATATATTTTATTTAAACACCTTGATTACATACATGATTGTGTTTGGGTTTCAGTCATGTAAAGAACACCACCCATCACCAGTACAAAATTCCCATCACTATTGTCCCAAATCTTCCTCCTCCCCACCCAATCCCCGCCTGCACTCTAGACAGGCTCTCCATTTCCCTCATACGTTCTCATTATTAGGACAGTTCAAAATGTAGTTATTTCTCTAACTAAACTCATCACTCTTTGTGGTGAGCTTCATGAGGCGAGTTGGAACTTCCAGCTCTTTTCTCTTTTGTGTCTGAAAATTATTATTGCAAGAATGTCTTTCATTTTTCTTAAAAACCATAGATGAGTGAGACTATTCTGTGTTTTTCTCTCTCTCTCTTTTCATATTTTTTTCTAAACATACATAGCACTGGCATCAGAGAGATAGCCTTGCGCCTGCTGACCAGAATTTGATCCCTGACACCCCATATAGCCCTTTGAACCCCACCAGGAGTCAGTCCTAAGCACAGAGCCAGAAATCAGCCCTGAGTACCTCCTTAGTCTGTCCCCAAACCCCCCAAAATGCACAACATAAATATACATTATGCAAACTAATCTATGCACATAGGTATAGAGAAATATTATAATTATTGACACTGCTCCCTATAAATATTAACTTTAGTCAACAGTAGAAAGACTATATCTACAGAAAGCAAAATAAGTATATCGCAACTTCCCTCCAACACCCTCCTAATCATGGTGAAAATTTCCTGTTTTCCCATGGGAAATAAGAGAATAATCATCACTGATTTGTTTTAGTCAGAAAAATTAACATTGGGTAATTCAAAGAAATCCAGTACTTTTGCATTTTATTTATTTATTTATTTATATTTATTTAGTGGGAGGGTTGTTATTCAATATGAGAGGAAGTTTGAGACCTTTTGAAGTTTGATGATGTGGGAGAATAACAGTAAGTTCAAAACACAGACTCAACAACACTGAAAACACGAGATCTTAGTGGTAATCACTGAACTGTATGAGTCTTTCAAGGTGGCAGGCAGAGGGTTGGGGTTGGAAATCCATGAAGAAGACATGAGGAAGTTGGCACTCATTGGTAGAAGAACTGGTGCTGAAATATATGCCTAAGACTCAACTATTAATAACTGTAAATCATAGTTCTTTAATTAAATAAAATTATTTTTAAAGATCAGAAGGTATGTGTTTATTAATCTAAATAATGACAATATTATATTCTCAATGTCTTTTAGGTGAAACCTTTACTTGGGGAAAAGGAGCATATAAAACTTTCAATGGTGACATCTTTTCCTTTGAGTCTTCGTGTGCCTATACATTTTGCCGTCATTGTGTCGAGTCAGGAGGAGATTTCAATATTGAGATAAAACGAAATAATGAAAGTGAGATCGAAAGAATAACAGTTATACTTGACAATAATGACATAACTATTTGGGGTGAAATAATCTTAGTTAATGGTGAAAGGTAAATATCCTAATGTTTTGTAAATGTTTTAAAATTATTTGAAGTGAATTGAGAAAAATGGAAAAAGATGGTTGAATGGGAGATAGTATTCTTAAAGTAGTCCTTTATTATTTAATTCTCACGTTAATATACTAAATTTTAAACAGAAACTTAACATATAATAAAATAATTAGTAATATATAATAGCAACATGGTGCTATTATATAATGTGGAATTGTTTTATTCACATAACAAGATGTGGAAAGAAAGAGTAATTTTGTTCAACTGTTCCTATTTTGAACATGTATTTTTAACAAAACACAGCAATATGTACATTTCTATTTGATGACTGTCACCAAATAGAAATGAGTTTTTCATTTAAATGTGGCTCTCAAGGCTTTATTTTCAGAAGCAAAAATTCATTTTTAGGAGTTATGGCCTATTTTAATATTTTTCAGGGTTAGAAAGTTGGGTAGGGGGCTGGAGACATAGCATGGAGGTAGGGTATTTGCTTTGCATGCAGAAGGACGGTGGTTAGAATCCCGGTATTCCATATGGTTCCCCAAGCCTGCTGGGAGCGATTTCTGAGCGTAGAGCCAGGAGTAACCCCTGAGCACTGCTGGGTGTGACCCCCCAACCCCCCAAAAAACAAAACTAGATTAAAAACAAAATTTGGTATGGTATATTCCTTATGAACAGTTAATGTTATTTTATTATTTATTTTTCTCATGAAGAAACAGTGTTTTTTATTGTTCACAAATCTGAAGTTACAATTCATTATTCCTTAAGTCTTTCCATCTTTGAGAAACATTCATTGTATTTATTTAGAAATGGTAATACATTTTTAAATATTTTATAGTGTCACATTTATATTAAACATGAAAGAAGACTACTAGAAAAAGCAAACAAATCACATACTGTTATTACATTGGATGTACATTTTTGTATTTTATACTTTCAGCGTACAGACACCATATGACAATAAATTGATTCATATTAAAAAAAACGGAGAACACAATGTTTTGAGCAGTCGTCGAGGAATCCTGACATTAATGTGGGACAATAAGAACAAACTGTCAGTAAGTCCACATGGGGTCTCTCAAAAATGTGCTTTTTTGCTATTAAAAGAATACATCAGGTAGAAAATAAGGTGTGCCAATTGTATCAATATCAATGCTATGTCTCTATTCAAAGCATTTTATTTGTCTTTAAAAATGCCTTGAAGTACATACTCTTTCATACCTTTCTAAAAATTTAAACTACTTTATTATTTTTAATTTTTTGATTTTTTTAATGTCTTTATTTAAGCACCATGATTACAAGCATGTTTGTGGTTGGGTTTTAGTTATTGAAAAAAGTACACTCCTTTACTAGTGCAATGTTTCCACCTTAAATTCAGGGATTTACAATACCGCAATATTGTTGATTATATTTTTCTTCCATATATCCTTCCCATGCCACATCTGTTCTTCAGAATTCCCCTCTTCTCTTCACCAATGTCTCAAGACCTCTCTCATTGCCACCTTTTTGCCCCACATATAAGCTCAGTTCTACAGACAAAATCTTCAGTTCTGATCATTTTGACCATTTGTTTTTCCCTTACCCTGTCTCTTGTTTATTCCTCATATAAAGAGATGCTTTTTTTTTCCTCATTGTGGAGATGTTGACACCTACACACATCAGAAATTCTAGAAAATTGTAAACTTTTGTTAATAATTTATTCTAAAACTGTATACCTGTCTTTATTATAGGATATACATAAAAATACATACTATGAATAACTCTTGAATAATAATTTTAACATTTATATGAAATAGGTATGTGTTACAAAATTTAGTAAGAGTAAAAAGAATTAAGAAAATTTAAGGGTATAATCTTAATAAGTCTATAAAAGTATGCTTAATTTTAAGAAAGCAAATATTGACCATCTGTTAGAAAATATTATAGATACTGCTTAAGTATTTATATTAATAATAATAATACATATGGGGATAAAACAAAAAACACCTGAGCAGACATAGAACAGTCAACATAAATGAAATGTTTATTCATGATTGAAAAATGTAAAATCTCTTAGCAAGGTAGGAGTAAACAGATCTTTCTTAATCTAGTAGAGTGAAGTCATAAGTGTCTTGAGTAAGTGCCATACTCAATACGAAGGGTTGATATTTATCTTGTCTTTTAAAGAAGTGTCTTTAATGCTTCTTGCAATACTGGTTTTGGGTCTATGAATTTCCAATATTATTGCCTATCAATGAAGTTTCTGCCTGTTTATAATATGTTTTATAGACAATGAAACTCAGGAAATTTAGGTAAATGGAAATTAAATACTTTTCCCAAAGACATAGTAACTGATGGAGTAAGGATCTATTCCTGTGAAAAATCTGTGTGGTCAATTCAGAAGTAATTAGTTGAGGTAGAACTTACTATAAGGAGGCCTTGTACTTTGGTTTGGATTTTGCCTTGAAGGCTGGAGGCAGTTCAAAGGACTGGAGCACAAGTTTTGTATTCAGAAGATCAAGGGTTGATCCCAGCACTTCAGGACCACTTATGTATGTGGCTGGAAATGACCCTTGAACAGACAGGAATAGCTCCTGAGCAATGTTTGGGTGTAGTTCAAAACTTAATTTTAAATTGTTTTCAGGGTCCAGAGCAATAGGTGCTTGCCTTGCGACAGCCAAGCCAAATTTGATCCCCGACACCTCACACAGTCCTCTTAGCCTACCAGTAGTGATCCTTAAATGCAGAGCCAGGAGTAAGCCCTGAGCACAGTTGGTTGTGGCAAAAATAAAAAACAAAATAAAGCAAAAAGAAAATAAAAAAATATTTAGGATTTTTTTTAATGTTTTATAAACATGTTAATGTATTTTTTTTAAAGCTCACTCTTCACAAACAATATCCAACTTGTGGTCTCTGTGGCAGTTTCAACAGCACTCAAGGTAAGTTTAATGTATTGTACAAGTACTGCTTCTAAAGTTAAAATGTCAAAGTAATGGCTCGTATTTTGGTAAACATAAAATCAATTATTTATATTTGTCTTAAATATGAGATGTTGATAAAATATATTTTTATATGGTCAAGTCCATACTTAGGTAGAAAATTATGTTTATATATATAGAGAGATAATACCTTGAACTCAACATTGCTTTCTTATTTAGAAAATATAAATGAGCTCATCTCCAAAAGTCAAATTCCTGGTGATTGTCCCAAAGCTGTCAGTAAAGTCTATGAAGTGTGTGAAGATGGAGTACAGGTAGGATATTTACACTTCATTTAGTAGCATTTTCAGAAATATTTTCCTGTTTCTTTTTTTTAATATATTTTATTTAAACACCTTGAATACATACATAATTGTGTTTGGGTTTTAGTCATGTAAAGAACACCACCCATCACTAGTGCAACGTTCCCATCACCATTGTCCCAAATCTCCCTCCTCCCCACCTACCCCTTGCCTGTACTCTAGACAGGTTCTCCATTTCCCTCATAGGTTCTCATTTTTAGGACAGTTCAAAATGTAGTTATTTCTCTAACTAAACTCATCACTCTTTGTGGTGAGCTTCCTGAGGTGAGCTGGAACTTCTAAGCACTCAAATCTTGCGCTTAGAATTCTGAAAATGATTCTCTTCAAGCTTCAGTCTAGCTATAGTTGCTACAATAACAATCTCTTTTTAAAAAAACAACAATGCAATATTTATTGTGAGTCTATTGTCATTTGCACTGACTGAAAACCTCAGGTTGCCTCTTGAATTGTTTCTTGATGGACATGGACGTGACTGCTTGGCATTTAGAAGTCCATATCTGTGCCCCATTCATTCTCTTACTTCTTGCTTCAATTCGTCAGTCTAAATTGTCATTCTTTTTTTATGTAATTGTGAAAAGGACATATAACACATTCTGACACCAAACTTGGAAACATCTTCTATACTATATTCTATATGCTGCATTTATTTTGAGTATTCACACATTGCTATTTCAATTTAGAACAAAACTATCCAACTCAAGCTTTGTATATAAAGAAAACTTTTATTTGGGCTGGACTGATAGCACGATGGGTTGGGTGTTTGCCTTGTACACACAGTTGACCCGGTTTTGATCCCTGGCATCCTTTATGGTCCCCCAAACTGCCATGAATAATTTCTGAATGCAGAGCCTGGGGTACCCCTGACCACCAGTGGCCCAGAAACAAACAAAACAAAGAAACAAGCAAAATTAATGAAAGAAAGAAAAGAAAACTTTGCTTGACAGTGGGAGTTGCATTTATAATCCATCTTGTCTTCTAATAGAGAAGAAGATGGTAGAAATTGGTTATGGTTCAATAAGATTATCTACCATCTTCCTTGAGAAACCGTTTTTCACATCTCTGAGTAATATGAGAATTATGATACTTTTTCTTGAGCAAGGGTAAAAGACTCCTCCCTAAGGAAGTCAACTCTGACCCCCAAACTGAGCATCCTTTCAAAAAGAGGGTGAACATCCCTTGTGTCCATTTGCTTTATTTTTATTAATTAAAAGCTTTTTTCTGCATTTTTAAAAATTTTAATCAAAGTGGATTACAAATCTTTCACAGTAATAGTTTAGGTACATAGTGCTATTGAATCAGGGATGTTCCCACCACCAATGCTATCCTCCCCCCCACCCCTGTTCCTAGCATGCATCCCATATCCCCCTATTTGACCCCCAGCTGCTATTATAGGTGGTCCTCTCTGTGTCTAGTATGTTGTAAATTGGGTATCAATTCTGTTGCGGTTGGCTTTGGATTTGGTGTTTAAGTTTGATCATCTTTTTATTTCTACTTAATGTTCATATGACTGTTCGGTCTTGGTACCCTCCATTATTTCCCCCTCCATTTGTGAGGCAGAACAAGATGGTTCAAGTTGTGTGATTCTGTTTGAAGGAAAGAGAAAATAAATCATTTACTAGTCCCATCACTGGCAGCAACCAAGCATCTCTTTTCTCACCCTTCCCCTTTTTGTGCTCTAAAACTCAAGCTCTTTACATGGAAATGTTGTACTTCATAAACAGTGAGATTGTGAGGCTGTGGCATGTGAAAGGCTGAATGCCCAAGGTAAAGTAATCTGTGAGTTTACCGGTCACAGTTCCTCAGAACTTTCCGCCTCTCCCACTCAAACAAACTCCTCGTCCAATCTACAGGATCCCACATGAGATAAACCTTCTTCTTATTCAATGTGTGTCATTTTTGCCATCTGCTGATGGGATCCCCCACTTTCTGTCGTAGCAATGCAATAAGATTATTGGCACCTACTTTGAGAAGTGCGGAAAGGTGGCTCCCTTAGTCGGAGACTTCAAGATGGTCTGTATCGATGAACACTGCACAGCCCGTGGCCAGGAGTTTTCCTGCTACACCTATTCCGAGTTGTCACGGCTCTGTGCTGCCGAGGGCCCGGGTGCCTATGAGGCCTGGCGTGAGGATCCCGAAGTGAACTGCGGTAGGTGTGATCATCCCAGACGTTAGAAGGGGAGCCAGGGCCCAAGGTCCAGTTCAATGTTCTTTCTCTCATGTGCCTTGCCTGGCAAGTGGAGCCTTGTTTATTCTCGGAAAGAACTTTACCACTAATCTAAGGACTTACCATTAAGACCTTATTAGGAACTTTAGATTTCCAAATAATAAGCAATTCCCTCCAAGGGAAAGGAGCAATTCTATAAAATCTTTGAAAAGAACCAGACAGACTATCAGGTGTCTGTTGATGTGATGAGCATCCACTGGACGCAGGATTCAGCACAATCTTCAGTGTTGAGTACTGTTTGTCTCGCACCATCTCATCATAGAGCTGAATGATACAAGGTCTATTCTCAAGTTCTGAGGCATACAGTGTCTACAATATCCAGTCAAGATCAGCCCACACTTCTAAGTACAAGAGTCCAAGTCACTAAGCTCACTCCCACTCACTCCCTACATCTTTGTTCACATCAACCTTGTAGGCTCCTGATTTCAGAGGGTGTAGGATTGAAAAAGGCCACTTAGAAGGGTGACTGAGTGTTTGAGTACTTTGCTGGGAGTGGTGATACCCAGAGAGGGGTTCAGAGATCACTCATTAGTGGAGTGGGTCCCCCTTCTTTTATACAGAGACCTAGAAATGCTGTCTGTCAGAGATTCCAGAATCTCTGGATTGGCTTCCAGAAGCCATAGATTTTGGTCTTACATTCTGATCGCTCAAACCTTGGTGCAGTGAAGATTCTGTTTATGTAGATCTCCAGGCTTTTTTATTCGTCAGGGTTAACATATGTTCAACAAACAGCAAATGGTTTCCTTTCAAAATGTCTGATACAAGAAGTGCTTTACACAAATGTAAGCACATTTGCCATTTATGCTTTGTTCAATCCATATCAGTTAAAATTCTATGAATAGCCATTTGAAAGTAAGAGGAAGTGAAATTTTATATAATATACATTTTCTCCAAATGAATTACTGTAGAAAGAATAATGAAAGCAAGATTTGAATAATTTAGTTGGGCTGAGCATCTTTTTAGACTAACATATCTTGAAAGTTAGACTCGGGGTGGAGTAGTGGCTCGGAGTGGTAAGGTGTCTGCCTTGTCAGCACTTAGCCTATGACGGACCTCGGTTCGATCCCATATGTCCCCCAAGTCAGGAGCAATTTCTGAGTGCATAGCCAGGAATAAGCCCTGAACACTTTTTGGGGTGAGGCCAAAACAATACAAAACAACCCCCCTAAAAATATTTAGATTCAAAGAATCTCACCTGATAGATATTCATTAAAATATTATGTATTTACCATACTCATCTCCCTCTAATTTTCATGCATACATGTGTACATGTTTTCTGTACTTCTGTAGAAAAACCTAAATGCCCAGAAAAGCATATCTACAAAGAATGTGGACCCTCCAATCCTGCGACTTGCTCTAATGTGGCCCCCTTCCAAGACAGTGACTGTGTGAGTGGCTGCACCTGCCCTGAAGGTAATGCAACTTGTGTGAATCTTCACATGCAAACAAGCCAAAGCCAAGAAACTTGGGAATAAGTAATGAGTGTTCATCTCTAACATGATATCCATCACTTCATATATATCCTTTTATCAATCTATACCTCAGGGTGGAGGGACATATAATTTCACATGAATTTCTATCTTTGTGGTACCGATTTTCCACATTCACACAAACTATATAATTCTCCTCTGAGGCTCAAAAAATCTATCTGTACACTTGCCAGTTCTCATAGTAGGAGTAATTGTGTAATTAAGAAATAAACATTTAATTGCATGTTTCTTCTTGAAAGAAGTATCTCCAAGTGACTTTATATTAATTGCTTAATAACTTATTGATGTTTACAAAGTTTTGTGATTATTCTTATGTACTGGATCTAGGTTACCTGTTGGATGATATTGGAAAGAAAGGAAGATGTGTTTTAAAATCTGAATGTCCCTGTGAATCTAATGGAAAAGTATATCAGCCAGGAGAAGTCCGAGAAGGTCCTTGTGGTTCTCAGTGGTATGTGTAACTTTTGTCTGCATTTGATTAGTAGTGAAATAATACTAATAGTTTATATAATTAGAATAATTTCTAGACCCACTCATACTTCCCATTATAAGTGAAATTTAATAGCATTTTTATTTTGACATTTAATTTATTAAGGAGGTTTAATGTGTTTTGTTTTGGTTTTGTTTTGTTTTGTTTTGTTTTTGGACCATACCTGGTGGTGCTCAAGGAGTGGCTCTGTTCTCAGAAATTGCCTGAGGCAGGCTCGGGGACCATATGGATATGGGAAACGAACCTGGATCTCTCGCAGGTCGTCTGAGTGCAAGGCAAATGTTCTACCACTGTGCTATCAATCAGGGCCCCTAAGCACTCTGTGTAGCATTAAAAATGATTTTTTAATAGATTGAATTTGTGTGTTTGATTAATATTTGAATAGTAAACCTTTTAGTGGTTGAAAATTTAGACTGGGGTAATATAAATTCTTGCAATTAGAAATAAATAACAATCTCATTTTCCTGAGAGTATTTAGTAAAATGTTTAATAAATGCCTAGTGGCATTTATAGTCATACTCTGATCACAGAATCGAGGATATGAAATTTGGGTTCTTGACAAGGGTTCAGTGGACAGTGGTGGTGGGTGTGATGTTACAACACGTAAACACTTACGTTCTTATAAACCAGGGTTGCCACAATTAAAAAATTAAAAATTTAAAATGTAGAATCAGCTTTTCTGGGATTCTTATTATATATGGTTGCATTGGTGAAGAAAAGTAGTATACTTAATCTGAAATAAGTTTGAATGGACAAAGTGTAAGAATTTTTTTATCTTTTAACTAAATAGTTTGATCTTTCCTTAGAGGTTTATCAGTAATATGCTGATCAGAGATATTTCTTCATTTTTCAGGAGATATTTTATTATTATTTATTATTATTATTTTATTATATTATCATTTTATTTTGTATTAAATCAACATAAGGAAAGTTAAACATTGCTGATATTTGAGTTTCAATAATAGTGTGCCAACCTTCCCATTTCTTCTGGATAGTCTTTCTCTGAAACTAAACTTCTGAATGACTATAAAGGATTTTTCTAGAAATGTACTGTGTTCATGTGGTACAATAATTGGGCTAAGTGAAAACTTCCTGGTATTTAAAACATAGCACAGTAATTTCTCTATATTTTAAAGTGTTCTATTGCTTAATGATACTATTACAGAAAAATAAGGGTCAAATAAGGCTCATACTTCTAATTTGACTTTTTTTTTAATTTTTATTTTGATCATAGTGGCTTACATATCTTTCACATTAGTATTTTAGGTACATATTAACATTGAATCAGGGGAATACCCCCCACCAAATTTGTCCTTCCCCCTTCCCCATTCCCTTTCTGCAACCCATATCCCCCACCATCACCCCCCTGATAATTTGACATTTTTAGTTGATAAGATTTTAATAGCAAAAAGAAGGAAACTAGTGGAATTAATTTTAATTTTAATGTTATTTTAAAAACAAGTATGTTCAAAATGGTCCTTTTTTATAATTTCAGTATAAAATTAGTATTAAATGTTACTGAGGGATTTATGGTTAAGTTTTTAGGTGGCACACCAGGATGTGCTTAGGGATTGTTCTTGGTTTTGTGCTCAAAGATCCCATCTGGTATTGTTCAGGGGACCATATGGGATGACAGGGATTAAACCTGGTTTAGTCATATGCAAGGCAAATGTAGTACAGCAGTACTACTTTGGCTTCCTAATCTTTAATGCAGTCTTCAAATTATATATATTTTACACGTATAGAAAAATCTAAATCCAGACTTGCCACACTGAAAAAAATAAATATCCATAACTCCACACTATTAGATAGTGTAGGTCTGAGGTCTGTAATGCAGAGTTCAGCAGTGGTTAGTACTAAAAGAGACATGTGTTCCATTTAAATATATTCTTAAAATTTAGTTTATAAGTTTTAAATGTGTTTAATGCTAGTGGAAATCACTTTAATTGGTGAAATTGGAGTGTTTTTAAGGACTCTTGTCAATGAGACATTATTAGATTTGAATAGATGGGTGGGGAATGATAATAGGCTATAAAGCTTTCATAAAGGGGCCCGGGAGATAGCATGAAGGTAAGGCGTTTGCCTTTCATGCAAAAGGTCATTGGTTCGAATCCCGGTGCCCCATATGGTCCCCCGTGCCTGCCAGGAGCAATTTCTGAGCATGGAGCCAGGAGTAACCCCTGAGCACTGCCGGGTGTGACCCAAAAAGCCAAAAAGCCAAAAAAAAAAAAAAGCTTTCATAAACTTGATAATTTGTGATCTTTTTAAGTGTTGAATATTTTTTTTACCAGATAATAAGTATGATTGATAACATTAAATGTAACATTGCATTTTAACAGCACATGCCAAGATGCTAAGTGGTCTTGCACTGAATACTCGTGTCTTGGAAGATGTAAGGTGGAAGGAAGTTCAATCACCACATTTGATGGTGTTAAATATAATCATCCTGGAAACTGTCACTTCTTGGCCATTCATGTACGTAATCGATTTAAATCACTTGAGAAAACTGATATGCCAATCCTTATTTCAAACAATTTAGAACATAGTCTGTATCTTAAAGTTACAGCTAAAAAATAAATAATGCGGCCAGCTAGAGAGAATACAACAGGTGATGTTTGATTCCTGGTCCCCAATATGATCCCCTGAGCACACTAGGAATGTTATCTGGGTACAGAACTAGGAGTAATCCCTCAGCACATCTGACTGTGGCTCCACAAACCAAATAAATAAAATAAAGCAAGGCTTGGAGAAAAGCTGCAGTGGTGGAATAATTACATAGCAAGTGCAATTCCCTAGACTTAATCCCTCATACTATACAGTCCCCAAGAACTCTGCATGAGTGGTTTATTCAAATTCCCTTAAATTTAAATAGATATGCGGATTGTCCAGAAAATTAAGAAAGGCATGTAATTACCTCTAATTATTTTTACTTTCTGCATTGTATCAACATAACAAGTGAAAGTAAATAAAAATGTCCATGAAAGTCAAACAATCCTTGACATATATATAGCTAGAGTTTATTACATGTACACAGACTAGAGATAAAGCCCTTGGCTGATCCAAGACACTATGATGGACTGAACAAGGTTTCTGTTTCCAGAGAAGTTTGATTGTAGAATTTGTACATATTTAAAATGTAAGCATATGTAGTTAATGAAGCACAGACTAACCTATAAATACTAATAATGAAATATATTTTTAATAGGATAAAGATTGGTCTGTTAGTGTGGAACTTCGTCCATGTCCATCAGGAACATGCTTAAACAGTGTCACAGTTGCCTTGAATTCGGTAAGTCATTATCTTCATTTGGTTTATGAAGAGAAAAATCAATCATTTTTTATTTAAGTTCTTTGGAGGGTGAAGAGAAACTTTGACGTATAAATTAGCTGGAGAGATAGCATGGAGGTAAGGCGTTTGCCTTTCATGCAGAAGGTCATAGGTTTGAATCCCGATGTCCCATATGGTCCCTCGTGCCTGCCAGGAGCAATTTCTGAACATGGAACCAGGAGTAACCCCTGAGCACTGCCCGGTGTGACCCAAAAATCACAAGAAAAAAATGTTGGAGATGTATAAATTAAAGTCAAAATGGAAAATAAAATGTTGATAGTCTCTAGATTACCCTGATAGTTTTATGAATCCTTAAATATGTAAAGATTACAGGAGCCTAAGCGGTGGCGCAGTGGTAGGCATTCGCTTTGCATTCGCTAACTTAGGGTGTACTGTTGTTGGATCCCCGGGCATCCCATATGGTTCCCCAAGCAAGGAGCAATTTCTGAGCACGTAGCCAGAAGTAACCTCTGAGCGTCACTGAGTGTGGCCCAAAAGCAAACAAAAAACAAACAAAAAACAATTCGTTTACAAAAATAGCTAATGTGCTGAGTACAGATGAATCTTAAATTCTGTGGAGACATTGAAGAGGCAGCTAATTTTTTTCTTCAAAGGAAGCCTACTGAAGCATTACTAACAAGAAGTTAGACCTTTGTAAATTAAGTCAGTTTCTTGGGCTCAGATTCTTTCTCTACAAATGGGGAATAAAAATTCTTTTACAGTCTTCCTCATAAGATAGAATCGGGAGACAATGAAGCAAAGTTTTAAAAATACTTAAAAATTATATTTTTATAAATGAGTTCATTAAAATCCAATGTTTTATGGCACAAAATTTGCATTTCATATTGTACTTTAATTACTGTATAATAGAACTAATTATATTTTACTGGATTTATTTTTTAATTTTAAAAATTTCTATTAAAATATTGTGATTTACCATGTTATTTATAGTTAAGTTTTAGACATAGATTGTTCCAACACCAATCCCACTACCAGTGCCAATTATCCTCCACTGTTGCTTCCAAGTTCCTCCCCCTAACCTTCCACCCCCAAGATTGGCATCTTAATAGGCACCGTTTAATGTTTGGTTATTAAAGTTCGGGTCTCATAATTTTAGTGTCATTGATTCTGTAGTTTAGATTCTTCGCTTTATCCTTCCTTAACATTCCTGCCCCATTTTGTTTATCATCTATCTCTCCTTTCCCTCCCCTTCTCTGTATTTTTCCTTCTCACTAAAATTATCTGTTTTAAATATTAGTCTGTTTCAGTAAGCAAATATACGTTCAACAAAGATGGCACAGTCATAAATGAGAAGATCAGAAATCAACATTCTTACTATTCAGGTAAGTAATAGCGTTAAAAAGAAATTTCATGTGTTTATATAGAACTTCAAAAGATAATAAATATTTCTGATTGTAAACACATATTAAAGTATAATATAGTTAAAGCTTTAATAGCTATTATTTTTTCTATTATTTTAGATGAAATACAGATCTCCAAAATATCTTCCTCATACTTTCAAGTACAAACACACTCCAATGTAATAATGCAAATACAAACGAAACCTGTAATGCAATTGTATATTTTAATGCCACCCCACAAATTCCCAGACACTGTTGGTAAGTCCTGTGGGCATGTATTTCTTTTCAGAGCTATAATATGATTCTAATTTATTGTCATTTTTTTCAATTGTTTCTCATAGAATATTTTGAATTTCCCTTCCATATTGCAGTAAAATAATTCTGACTACTTATTTATAATAATCAGAGATTTATTTGTTCTAAATTCCATTTAAGAATTTTTAAGAATTTAAACATTCTGAGATTTTTAATTAGGCTCATATAGAGATTTAATAGTATGTTATATATATCACTTTCTTAATATATCTTATTAGTACTTAATATATCTTATTAGTAGAAGAATGAAGGATAAATATTTAGGAAATCACGCTTCAAATATAAACTCCATTGTAGTTTCTACTGATGAATCACATTGCCCTACATTCTGATAGTTTATATATAAATATATATATACATATATATATACACAAGTCAGGTCTCAATGTACTGTCATTGATATCAAACAAAACATTATGAAAAACATCAGCCACTAATTTAAAACCATCTAAGGTTTTACAACACATCTGTACTTGAAAGGGGGACTCATGCACATAGAAAAAAAGTAACTTATGTGTGTATCATATGTGCATAGACAGGAAACCTTTCCTATCTATGCATCCTATCTATGCACATATGATAACACACATAAGTTACACAGGAGTTGGAGAGATAATACAGCAGGCAGGATGCTTGCCTTGCATGTGGTTAAACCTGATTCGATACTCAGCACCCCATATGGTCCTCTGCGCACTGCCAGGTGTGATCTCTGAGCACAGAAACAGGAGTAAGTCCTGCTAGGTGAAACCCCCATCCCACAAAAAGAAAAGTGTCTCACATGATTCACAGCTTCACATTGAATCTGTGAAGACATTTATCTATAACTTGCCCTTTTGTAAGCATGTCTACTGCCTTGGCAAAGAAAGTTATGTTTCAGGGAACAGGAAAATCGCAACATCCATAGTGAAAGGTATCTTAGTGCTCTTGGGTTTGAATTAAAAGGGGGCTGTTAATTTGCACTATCATACCGTTTTACTTTTTATAGAGAGCGACTAATACATATTCAAATGGCTTCAGTTTTTGACAGGAATGAAGAAATGAAGGCAAAATGACGAATGTACTCAGACACCTATTTTGAGGAAGTAGGATGATTTTGAATTTTTCTGTGCTTTCACACAGGGCTCTGTGGCTCCTACAACAACAAAGTGGAGGATGACTTCATGTCCAGTCAGAGCATACTGGAGAAGACATCTCAGGCCTTTGCTAGCTCATGGGAAATGATGCCCTGTCCTAAAGGAAGCCCCAGTTCATGCATCAGTATTGAAAATGGTAAAGTTGAGACCAGAGAAAAATGACATAAGGCATTTGCCATGAATATGGCTACAGCAGCAGTGACGTTGCTTTGAATCCCACGCACAATGTGTGGTCAACCTGAGAACCACTACTGGTTACTCTTGATCCAGGAAGAGTTCCTGAGCACCCCTGGGTGTAGTAAAAACAATAACAACAACAAGAGCAGCAGCACACAAAAGAAAACAAAACAAAAAGTAAAAGAAGTAAAGTTAGCTGAATATTAAGCTCCCATGAATCTTGTAGGAAACATTTCTTTATTTTGAGAAAATAATCAACCCTATTTTCTTTGTTTACCTGCTTATGTTGTTTCTTCCACTGATACACCTTAGAGAAGACATTACACACCTGTTTATATTATTTTCTTAAATTTAACTGTGGAAGCAACCATAAAATGAACTCACAATAGCCAACATAACTACTGAGGCACTTAATGATATGGCTTTAGGTCTCCTGACCACTGTTATCTTGCATGTTTTATATCAACCCAAATATGTATTTTTAAGAAAAATATTATTTTCATGATTCAACTTGTAAGTTGGCTCACCAAAAAATTCTCTAAATACTGATTTAATCTATTTTCAAAAATGAGAACCCTCTCATGTGCATAAATGTTGGTAATGAAGCCCATATAGAACATGCTCAACAATGGGAAAAGGTGAAGTTGTAATCCAAATATTTAAGTCCAAGACTTGCTGTGACTGTTTTCTTTCTTTTTTAAATTTTTTTAGGAGTAGAAACTGCATCAGGAATTAAGATATATTGTTAAGATATGTTGTTTCTAAATTAATTTTCATCTTTGAAACAAATAATCCTAATGTCTAAAACAATATTTAATAATTACTCAATTTATTCTTTTTGAAAGTTTTATCTACATTTTTTCATTACTTCTATTTTAGATTACTTTAATACTGGGTTAGTTACTTATACCCAAATAAGTACCAAGTAGGGACTGAAAACTAAAAATCATTGCTTTTCTTTTTTTGGGGGGTCACACACGGCAGCGCTCAGGGGTTACTTCTGGCTTTACATTCAGAAATCACTCCAGGCAGGCTCCGGGGACCATATGGGATGCCGGGATTTGAACCACTGTCCTTTTGCATGAAAGGCAAATGCACTACCTCCATCCTCCTCCATCCTATCTCTCCGGCCCCCAAATCAGTGCTTTTTGAAATGTTAATACTCACTGTCTTGAATTCAGAAAATGAAAGAGAAGGCATCCTGGAATAAAGGGGAAGATGGTGATTATATTGTAGCTTCTTAATCCCCAAATTATCATAGTTTAAACAAATATTTATTTTAGAATAAGGAAAACAAAATAAATATATATATTAACTTACTCTTTTTTATATAGAGACTGCATTTAAGAAAAAACAACTGGGGGCTGGGCGGTGGCGCTGGAGGTAAGGTGCCTGCCTTGCCTGCGCTAGCCTAGGACGGACTGTGGTTCGATCCCCCGGTTTCCCATATGGTCCCCCAAGCCAGGAGCGACTTCTGAGCGCAAAGCCAGGAGTAACCCCTGAGCGTCACCAGGTGTGGCCCAAAAACCAAAAAAAAAGAAAGAAAA
>PVKC010012593.1:0-23639 GCA_004027635.1 Crocidura indochinensis
TTAAGTTGTTTCTGTTGATCTTATCATAGACTTCTATTTTCATCTGTTCCCATTCTTTGACTATTTTTTCCATTGTTTGTTCATTTGTTTTAAGTTTTTTTTTCCAATCTCTCCTGCTGTATGGAGTTGTTAGTTATCTCATCTTCCACAGCACCAATTCTTTCCTCAACTTTTTCTATCCTGATGTTGAACTTATCCATTTTGTCATTCAATTCATTTACTGAGTTTTTCAGGCCTGTTAGTTGACATATTATTTCAGTTTGGAGTTTTGTGATTTCTGTCTTCATATTTTCTTGGTTCTTATCAGTGGTCTGTTCCATGGTTTCTTTGAGTTCTTTGAGTATCTTCCATATTGCTTTTCTAAAGTCCTTATCTGAGAGATTGATTAGTTCGTTGGTCATTATCTGGTCATCAGAATCGTCATCTTCATTCTCTATGTCTGATGCTGGCCTGCGTAGTTTCCCCATTGTCACACTTGTGTTGTGGGTTTTTCTACGTGTTGTGGTGGTATTCATTGGCTAAATGATGTATATGATGTATGTGGCCACACTCCTCTGGCTCTGCCCTTTCTGGGTGGGTCGATTTGCCTACAAGGGAGTGGAGTCTTCCGTGGATGAAGCCTCACACAGGATCAAATCTTAGGCCGAGCTCGCAGGAGAGAAGACAGTCAGAGAGAAATCCTGGGCTTCAGTGATTCAGCACAGTCCTTAGTGTGATTTTTTCCTTCTTGTTGCGATGGTGTTCTTTCCTTAGAGCGCACAGCCGTAGTAGCGAAGTGGAGCAGCTGTGCTCTTCTGGGACCTCTTTTCTGCCCACTGCCAAGAGGTTCAGGCAACAGGACAGGAGAGAGACACACACAGACAGACTCAGAGTTTTTCACAGTCAGGCCCCACTGGTTGGCGTAGATTCGCAGATCTTCCCAGCCTGACGTCACAAACAGGGGACCTGACTTTTGCAAGGTATTGCTTCTAGCTGGTTTGGAGTTCCTGGGCGTTCTGGCCTTAGAGTGGAACTCTGGGAGAGTGAGTCTTTTGGGGCTGGTTTTTGGCCCGCTGCCAAGAGGTTCAGGTGACAGGACAGGAGAGAGACACACACAGGCAGACTCACAGTTTTTCACCGTCAGGCCCCACTGGCTGGTGTAGCTTCGCAGATCTTCCTTTGCCTTCTTCTTAAGGTTATCTTTCACCATTCTCAGCTTAGTTGTTTGGATAACTCAGGACTCCAGCTCATTTTTTTTCTAACAGAAATTTTTCTTATCTGCTTACATATTCCCTAGGTTTTATTTACAGTGGTAACTTCTAAATCTAGATCACAGTTTAGCTATCTCCACTTAGTTTGGACTTTCACATATCCAACCGCATAGGAAATGCCTATTTCTGAAAGTTTATGCAACCTGCAGACAGATCGTGTAGTGCTCAGGGGATCAAAGTGGGAAAGCCCATTCAAGATAAGTATTTAAAACCCTTTCCTAATTTTTCTGATCTCAAAGTGTGTGTGTGTGTGTGTGTGTGTGTGTGTGTGTGTGTGTGTGTGTGTGTGTGTGTGTGTGTGTGTGTGTTTGGGGGGGGGGTCACACCCGGCAGCGCTCAGGGGTTACTCCTGCTCTACACTCAGAAATTGCTCCTGGCAGGCTTGGGGGACCATATGGGATGCCGGGATTTCAAACCACCATCCTTCTGCATACAAGGCCAATGCCCTACCTTGATGCTATCTCTCCGGCACCATGTGTGCTTTTTTATTTCAGTTGATTCACCATCTTTTGAGTTTTTGTGTTTGTCTGAGGTCTGTCTACACATGGATTGATGCTCAGACCTTATGTCTGGCTTTGTGCTTAGGAATTCTCTCCAAGTGGTGGTCAGGGGTTCATATGGAGAGCTGGGGATTGAACAGAGACTGACCATATGCATGGAGAGCACTATGCTTTACTCTTTGCCTCTTGAGTTTTCTATTTAAGTCAAATACTAATCCCATACTCTCTATGGTAGACGTTACAAAAATCTTAGTTACTATCCATGCAACCTGTCTTTTTTTTTTGGGGGGGGGGGTCACACCCGGCAGTGCTCAGGGGTTACTCCTGGCTCCCTGCTCAGAAATTGCTCCTGGCAGGCACGGGGGGCCATCTGGGGCACCGGAATTCGAACCGATGACCTTTTGCATGAAAGGCAAACGCCTTACCTCCATGCTATCTCCCGGGCCCCAACCTACAACCTGTCTTAATGTTTGTCCTCTACTAATCCTAAAGTCTTTCAGTCATAGACTGGGAAATGTAATGTATTTCATTGTCATCTGAAGAAAAATTCAGTATTAATTGTTATCTGAAGATAAATTGGAATTTTTTCCCTTTAAAAACTTTTATTACTTTGATCATTTCTAGGTAGGTGTTTTTGAAGTGTTGTGGTTTTGGTTTTGATGCTAGCTTTGGTTTCAGCATTTTTATGGATCATTTTCTTGTATTTCTATATTAATGACTCAATATTAGATCATTTAAGCTAAGTATTACTTAATATTTTTTGCAGCTGTATCTGTGTTTAACACCAGCTTGACTTCTTCTTGCTCAGAGCATATGGAGAGACTTAGCAACTTCACATTACACTACCATTAGAAGGCTCAAGTTCATGCATCAAGTATAGGACTCTCTACCCTGTCTGAAAGTGTATTCAAAGAGATTTCTAGGAGCTGGAGTGATAGTGCAGTGGTAGGGCATGGCTGACCCAAGATGGGCTTTAGTTTGATCCCCAGCGTCCCATATGGTCCCCCAAGCAGGAGCGATTTCTGAGCACAGAGCCAGGAATAACCTCTGAGCCCAAAAACCAAAACCAAAACCAACAAGATAAAGATCTCTAGTTAAAAATGAACAGGTCAATTTCATATATACAATCAGTTAATTTTTGATTGAGGGGCAAAAAATGCAAAATGGAGCATGGAAAGCATCGTCAACAAGTGGTGTTGGAGCAACTGGTCAGTAGCTTGCAAAAAAGCAAACTCAGATCTCCATCTAACAGCATGCACAAAGGTCAAATCCAAATGGATTAAAGACCTGGGTACCAGAGGCCTGTGAGGTAGCTCTAGAGGTAAGGTGTCTGCCTTGCAAGCGTTAGCCAAGGAAGGACCGAGGTTCGATCCCCTGGCATCCCATATGGTCCCCCCAAGCCAGGGACAATTTCTGAGTGCTTAGCCAGGAGTAACCCCTGAGCATCAAACGGGTATGGCCCCCCAAAAAACAAAAAACAAACAAACAAAAAAAGACCTGAATACCAGACCCGAAACCATAAGGTATATTGAACAACAGGTAGGTAAAACACTTCATAACACTGAGACTAAAGGAATCTTCAAGGCAGAAACAACACTCTCTCCATACAAGTGAAAACAGAAATAAACAGATGGGACTATATTAAGCTGAGAAGCGACTGCACCTCAAAGGAAATAGGACCTAGGAACAAAAGGCACCCACAGAATGGGATAAACTATTCACCCAATACCGTCAGACAAGGGGCTAATATCTAAGATGTACAAGTTACTGACAGAACTTAACAAGAAAAAAAAATCTAACCCCATCAAAAAATGGGGAGAAGAAATGAACACTTTGTAAATGAAGAAATGCAAATGGCAAAATGGCACATGAAAAGATGCTCCACATCACTAATCATCAGGGAGATGCAAATCAAAGCAACTATGAGGTATCACTTCACGCCACTGAGATTGGCACACATCACAAAGGACAAGAACAATAAGTGCTGGTGGGGATGTGGAGAGAAAGGAACACAAAAACTCAACACAAAAATGCATTCTGCACACCCATATTCATTGCAGTGCTATTTACAATAGACAGAATCTGAAAACAACCAAGATGCCCTTCGACAGATGAATGGCTAAAGAAACTGCGGTACATATACACAATGGAAAATTATGCAGCCATCAGGAGAGATGAAGTCATGAAATTTTCCTAGGCATGATGGACATGGAAACTATTATGCTGAGTGAAATAAGTCAGAGGGAGAGAGAGACATACAGACTAGTCTCACTTATCTATGTTTTTTTTTTTTAACAAATTTTATTGCAGAACTGTTTGTCTTTTTGGGGGGGCGGGTTATTCAGCAGCACTCAGGGGTTATTACTGGCCCTATGCTCAGAAATTGTTCCTAGCAGGCTTGGGAGACCATATGGGATGCCAGAACCTGAACCTCCATCCTTCTGCATGCAAGGCAAGTGGCTTACATCCCTGCTATCTCTCTGGCCCCTTATCTATGGGTTTTAAGGAAAATAAATGCCCAGAGATGTGGACGTGGAGGACCAGATCACGATATGAAGCTCACCTCCAGGAGGAGTGAGTGCAGTTAGAACACTAACAACTACCAAGGCAATGTTGATGAGTGAGAGAAGTAGAATGCCTGTCTCAAATACAGGCAGTGGGTGTGGATGGAGGGAGATGGAGTGCATTGGTGGTGGGAATGTTGCATTGATGTAACTACAGTCATGTTTGTAATTACAGTGTTTAAATAAAGATTAAAAAAAAAAAGAACAAGGGGCCCGGAGAGATAGCACAGTGGTGTTTGCCTTGCAAGCAGCCGATCCAGGACCAAAGGTGGTTGGTTCGAATCCCCGTGTCCCATATGGTCCCCCGTGCCTGCTAGGAGCGGTTTCTGAGCAGACATCCAGGAGTAACCCCTGAGCACCACTGGGTGTGGCCCAAAAACAAAACAAACAACAAAAAAAGAACAAGCCAAATGTAAAACTGACCACACTGGAACATGTAAAAAGCCTTCATGAACTTCATGATTTGGCTAAGTATTTAAGGATCCAAGGCGAAGATTGTTCATTTACTGAGTCTGAAAAAAATTTGATTATTATTTTCATTGAATTCAAGCTTGCTACAAGGTGTTTGTAAGTAATAAATAATAAAGTTTTCCAGATAATACAAAGTGGGACATTTATTTCAAGGCCATTATGAATTTCCTCAAGACTCTTTTCTTTGAGACTTGACCTTGTTGGGTGTTAGAAATTGGAAGTTATAAGAAGCATACAACAAACTTTCCTCTCTACCTCATCTTATTTCATTGTTAAGTTTTCAGCCTTTAGGCAGCTACACATCTTCAAGTTTGATTTAATTATTCTAAAATAGGGCCAGAGTGATAGCACTGCAGTAGGGCATTTGTATTGCATGCTTCTGACCCAGTCTGGACCCAAGTTTGATTCCTGGCATCTCCTATGGTCCTCTGAGTCTGCCAAAAGTAATTTCTGAGCACAGAATCAGGAATAAACCCTGAGCACTGCCAGGTGTGCCCCCCCCAAAAATCTAAAATTTATCATGGCAATTGGTTTTGGAAATTTTGAAAATGTTTAATAGATAGCACAGTGGCGTTTGCCTTGCAAGCAGCCGATCTAGGACCAAAGATGGTTGGTTCGAATCCCGGTGTCCCATATGGTCCCCCATACCTGCCAGGAGCTATTTCTGAGCAGACAGCCAGGAGTAACCCCTGAGCACCACCGGGTGTGGCCCAAAAACCAAACATAAATAAATAAATAAATAAAGTTTAATAAATTTAGGGTATTTTTAAATTAGGAATTGCATAATCATTTGAAAGCAATTATTCAATCAAAAATGTTTTAGGTTCACAGTAAATGCTTTAAAAAAAAGATTCTTGAGACCAGAAAGATAGCATAGTACAACAGGCAGGGTGTTTGCCATGCATGTGGCCAACCAGGGTTCAATATCCCATATGCTCCCCTCCCCAAGTTCACCAGGAGTTATTCCCGAGTGCAGAGCCAAGAGTAACCTCTAAGCATCCCGAAGTGTGTCAAAGCAAAACAAAACTTTTAAAAAAGGACTCCTTATTTTAGGAATTTCTTGTTTTAGAATTCATTTTTATTGGGGAAGGGGCCTACTCATAACTGTGCTCAGGGCTTATTCTTGCCCTGTGCTCAGAATCACTACTTGGCAGTACTAGAGATCAAACTCTGGTTGGGCTCAGGAAAGGTAAATGCCTTCCAGTATGTGAGGCACCCCTTCCCCCAATGACCTAAGATTTCTATTGAAATGTTACCCTCACCTGGATAATTAGACCCACCCATACTTGAGATGGGTCTGCGGTTTGGAATAAAGGTGCTGATTGGGGGGACGGGGAAAGCAAGGAGGGGCATGGAGAGCAGCTGAAAGAGAGACAGAGAACTCCTGAGAGAAAGAGGCAGAAAGCCAGAGGAGAGCAGCAGAGAAGAAGCTGCTTGGAATAAGCTTAGCATAGAAGCCATGTGAGGAAAGGCATATGGCAGACAGGGCCTTAAAATAAAACTGGCTGACTCCGATGAAATTTTAACTGACTGCTTGTAATTATTTCTCCTTATAATCCTGCAATCTTCAGATCCATCCCGCCTGAAGGGGCTACAGGCAACTTGTGTGCTGAGAAAGACCTCACCCTAACATGTTGACTTTAGACTATATTATTTTATATTAAATCAAAACATTATACTGGCTCTCCAGTCCTCTAAAACAGTCTTGTAAACCGCTGTGACATCAACTTTAAAAAAAAGAGTTTCACAATATTTTTTTAAATGACATTCAAAGAGATTGTATTTAAGGTGCTTTACCTTGTAGACAACTAACCCCAATTTAATCCCTGGAACAACATATAGTCCCCTGAGTGCCATCATTTATAATCTCAAAGCACAAAGCTTAAGCCTTGAGCAGTCAGGTGTGACCCCCCCCCAAAAAAAAAAACTCAAAAGATTGATCATTACTATAATAAAAACAAGTATTAAGTGTTCCTTTTTAGACATTGAGACAGATTATATTAAATTCATTGCTATCCCCGTGGCTAAGAAAACTCTTGTTGATGAATAATAGTGACAAATTGATGGCATTACTGGCAAGAGTTTAAGAATGAAGAGGAGGGCCAAAGAGGTAACACAATGGGTAAGGAATTTGGCTTTCAAGCATCTGACCCAAGTTTGATCCCTGGCACATAAGATGCCCTGAGTACCACCAGGAGTAGTCTCTGTGCACCGATTCAGGATTAAATGTTGAGAACAGATGGGTGTGCCCTAACTACTCCTCTGACCCCAATGTTTGAAGGCATTGTAAAAGAAGAAAAACTAATGGCCCATTTTGTCTGAGCTCCTAGAAAGCTGTCTTTTTCCTGTATCCACATAGGATATAGCCCTGCCATGGCAGTGTTCAAGAGTGACCGACCTAGCGAGGGATTCTTTCTTCCACAGAAATAGTGGGAAGCCCATATAGAAAAAAATTATATATATATATATATATATAGAGAGAGAGAGAGAGAGAGAGAGAGAGGAGAGAGAGGGAGGGAGAGAGGGTGAGGGAGAGAGAGAGCATAGCTCATATTAGCATCTATGGGTCTCCAGGCAAGATCAAGGGCAGTAGCTGCTAACGTAGAGAAGGAAAAACACTAGATCCTGAAGACGACCTGGTTTAAGAACATCTGAACAGTGGTAGGATCAATGTTATACCATTACAGTAACACCATATTTCACTTGGTGTGAATCTCAGTTGTCATTCAGAGAATGCCATTCATCTGAAATACAATGTTGTAGGTACTCCCTGGGATTAGTTAAGGTGGTTTTCTTGTCCTTGGAAGAATCCCTTTGGGAGACTTCCAGAAAGAATTGCAGACTACCCTACATGTACTCCTGAGGTCCAAATATCACATGGACAGGGATTCAAGTTACTATGAGTTTTGAGTTCAGAATGGTTTCATTTAACTTCCATGGTTAATAAAATATTAATAGAATAACATACCTGGGAGTCCTGGCTATATCATTAGATACCAAAGTTGTCAGATGCTGGGCTCTCTTAGAGCAGAGTCAAGTTAAAATCTAAGTGGTTTTACAGATTCAAGTATATTGAGGGTAAGTTGGAAATGTCTGCCAGCATCCCATTTATTTGAGGCTGTAGAGTTCCTTGTAGGTGGATAAAAGACTATAAACAGTATTGAATAGAGTGACTAATAATAATATATGATCAGAAGGTTGGAGTCATAGTACGGGGATAAGGCACTTGTGTTTCAACTGGCTGATCCAGTTCAACCCCAATGTACTCTGCTAGGAAAGACCCCTGAGCAGAGCTAGAAGCAAGCCCTGAGCACTACTGTGTATGGTCTACCACTCCTAGTAGTATATAATCTGTTTGTTAATGAAGATTGATCTTCATTCTCACAGTTTTCATTTATACCTGAGTTTTTAAGGCCAGTGTGCAAAAAATAAAATTATTTCTTTAAATTTGTTTGGTTTTTATAGAAATTATAAAAAGGATCATGGGTAGGTAAAATGGAGTGAAAGTAGTGTGGAGGTTGTAATAGCATATTGAAGATGATGATGTGCATATTTAAAAGTTGCTAAAATTCTTAATTTTTATCACAGGGGCCCGGGAGATAGCATGGAGGTAAAGTGCTTGCCTTTCATGCAAAAGGTCATTGGTTCGAGTCCCGGTGCCCCATGTGGTCCCCTGTGCCTGCCAGGAGCAATTTCTTTCTTTTTTTTTTTTGGTTTTTGGGCCACACCCAGTGACGCTCAGGGGTTACTCCTGGCTATGCGCTCAGAAGTCGCCCCTGGCTTGGGGGACCATATGGGGCAGGGGGGATCAAACCGCGGTCCGTCCAAGGCTAGTGCGGTAAGGCAGGCACCTTACCTCCAGTGCCACCGCCCGACCCCCAGGAGCAATTTCTAAGCATGGAGCCAGGAGTAACCCCTGAGCACTACCGGGTGTGACCAAAAAAAAAATTTTATCACAAAAAATGTCTTCTTATTTCATATGGTGATAACTTAATTGTGGTGGTCATGTTGTAGTGTATATAAATGTCAATCATGGGGCTGGAGAAATAGTACAGTGGGTAGGGCACTTGCCTTCCAAATTGTATCTGACCCAGGGTTGATCACCATCATTCCAGATGGTTCCTTAACCCCACCAGGAGTAATCCCTGAGCACAGAGCTAGGGTAAGCTTTAAGCACATCCAGGAGTAATCTCCAAAAAAATACAATTGCCAATCATTATGTTGCATACCTGAAATTAATATAATATTATATATTAGTCATATATAATATTATACTATATATCTTACAATTAAAAATTAGAAACAGGTATGCATGATAGTTGATAAAAACAGTCATGAGTGGGACACTAAAATCTTAAACATCACTTACTAAAATAATACCTTTTTGTGCATATATTGTTTGGGGGCCACATCCAGTGATTCTCAGTGGTTATTCCTGACTCTGAACTCAGGAATTTTTCCTGGTGGTGCTCAGGGGACCATATGGGATGCCGAAGATTGAATATTGGTAGGCCAAGTACAAGGCAATTGCCCTCCCCACTGTCCTATCACTCCTGCCCCTTTCTCATTTCTTTTAACAACATATTTCTTATAAAGAGCACCATAAGCTGTGAGGTTTTTTTACATTTTTATTTTATTGAAATAATTGTGATACACAGAATCCTTCATAGTTGAATTTCAGATATATAATGAGTCAGGGCCATTCCCACCACCAGTGTCAACCTCCCTCCACCAATGGACCCCATGTACATTCTATACTATTAGCTTTTTCCCCCTGGCCTGCCAGTGTAACAGACCCTTTAAGTTTAGATTGTTAAAGTTTAGGTTCTTTGATTCTATGATCGTTGACTTTGGCTTGAATATTTAGTTTTGTCCTTATTTATTTCAAGTCCAATGCATTGGAGACAAGCTGTTAGTTTTTAAGGAATCTAACCATTCTTCATTGGAAGACAACTGAGAGACAGATGAAATCTTATATGTATAGTAATGAAAACATTTATTTTGAAAATGCCAACTTTTTAGGAAGGAACTGAAAGAACCAAGTCTCAGATTAATTACAGATTCCCTGGGGAAAGAAAGGTGGCTCAAAGGCCTGGAGAACAGACTTTGCATGTGGGAGTCCTGGATGTGATCCTAGCACCACATGGTTCCCTGAGTACCCTTAAAAGTGATCCTTGAGCACTCCTGGGTGTATCTTCCACTCTAAATATGAGCCTTTCACAACATTTTTATGTTATTGATTAGAATATTTAATTTTTTCCTTAGGTCTCATTGATTAATGGACTAAATTTAGCATTCATTTGTATTCAAAATACATCACTTATTTCTGAAGATAAATGTTTATGCAGCACATGAAAAAGTGCTCCACATCACTAATCATCAGGGAAATATGCAAATCAAGACAACAATGAGGTACCATCTCATGTTACAGAGACTGGCACACATCACAAAGAATATGAGCAATCAATGCTGGCAGGGAGGGGGGAGAAAGGAATTCTTATTCACAGCTGGTGGGAATGCTGTCTAGTACAACCTTTATGGAAAACAATATGGAGATACTAAAAAAACTGGAAATTGAACTCCCATGTGATCCAGCTATACCATTCCTAGGGATATATGCTAAGAATACAAAAACGCAATACAATGCCTTCTGCACACCCATGTTCATTGCAGCACTATGAACAATAGACAGAATCTGAAAACAACCAAGATGCCATTCAACAGATGAATGGCTAAGAAACTGTGGTACATATACACAATGCAATATTATGCAGCCATCAGGAGAGATGAAGTCATGAAATTTTCCTATACCTGGATGAACATGGAATCTATTATGCTGAGTGAAATAAGTCAGAGGGAGAGAAATAGACACAGAATTTTCTCACTCATCTATGGACTTTAAGAAAAATAAAAGACATTATTGTAATAATGCCCAGAGAAAATAGAGATGAGGGCTAGAAGGACTGGCTCATGATATGAAATTCATCACAAAGAATGTTGAGTGCAGTTAAAGAAATAGCTGCACTAACAACTATAATGATAATGTTCATGCATGAGAGAAGTAGACTGCCATCTCAAATACAGGCAGGGGATAGGGGAGGAAGGAGATGGGGGCATTGGTGTTGGGAATGTTGCACTGGTGAAAGGGGGATGTTATTTTTATGACTGAAATCCAACTACAAACATGTTTATAATCATAGTGCTTAAATAAAGATGTTATTCAGGGGCCCGGAGAGATAGCACAGCGGCGTTTGCCTTGCAAGCAGCCGATCCAGGACCAAAGGTGGTTGGTTCGAATCCCGGTGCCCCATATGGTCCCCCGTGCCTGCCAGGAGCTATTTCTGAGCAGACAGCCAGGAGTAACCCCTGAGCACCGTTGGGTGTGGCCCAAAAACAAAAAAAAATGTAAAAAGATGTTATTCAAAAAAAGAAAATATGTTTATCAATGCATCAGTGAATTTTTCTAGTATCCTTACTGCAGAATTGGAAACTGAATATAATTTTTCTGCTGACAAACTGATTATACCCATAATATCCTCCTCTCTCCTACTCCTTGCCCTGCTCCTTCTTCCCTTTTTTTCTCCCAGCCCTAGAAACTTCCCTTCCATAATCAAAACCGTGTTTACCTTCTCTATTGTGGGAACTATATATGATGTTTATCAGGGCACAAGTTATTTATGAATACATTCAACTTAATTACAACCCTAATGATTATTCTTGTGGGGTCCAGGGCTGAATTCTATCAACTATATGAGTCCTCATTTATCTCATCGAACTCCACTAACTGGTTCCTTTATTTTGGCTTTACTCATATCAAAAATGGGGAAATTGACCAGATATGCTCAGATAAAACTTGTACATGAGTGTTCTAATAGAAGACAAACTTTAAAAATAAATTAGCAAGAGATATGTAAAACCACTACATAGAAAATAAATAAAACACGTTGGAGAGAAATGTAAATAAGTAAAGAAATTCACTGTATTTGTGCCGTGAAACAATAGTAAATATGGTAAATAGCAACTATAGTAAATAATAAATATCCTCACTTCAATCTTTGACACAAAAATCTGGGAAATAGGAATACTAGGACAATCCTCTATGCTAACATTTAGTTTTTAGACCTTTTTCCAGGCAAACAGCTCCAAAAACTAAGCAATTTCGTTAGTGATAAGAATACTAGAAGCACTTTTGTTCCAATACTTGATCTCTGATCCTAGTTTCTAACTCAGGGCTGCTAATCCCTTGGTATTTCCTGGGTGATTTTAAGTGTCTTGTTTCCATGAGTTTATTCCCAATGGATTTGGGAATAATAGCTTGGCTGCTAGATGGGAAGAGATGATCAGAAAGACCAAACCGCCGGGCGGTGGCGCAAGAGGTAAGGTGCCTGCCTTGCCTGCGCTAGCCTTGGAAGGACCGACCGTGGTTCGATCCCCCGGTGTCTCATATGGTCCCCCAAGCCAGGAGCGACTTCTGAGCGCATAGCCAGGAGTAACCCCTGAACGTCACTGGGTGTGGCCCAAAAAACAAAAAAAACAAAACAAAACAAAACAACAACAGAAAGACCAAACCATGAGCAGTAATTTGGAATGTTCAGTTCTACTTCTCCATTTACAAGAAGGCAACAAGGGCTAGAAATGGAGTTAATAGTTGATCATCACTGCGTAATGAAGTCACTCAGTAATATGGAGCTCAAAGAGCTTCTGCATTTGGTGGGTATGTTTGTGTGCTAGAAGGGAATGGAGAATGACTTCTACTGGGGATAAAGCATCTTTTGGAGTGACAGTTTTCCAGAGCACTTTAACTCTATAGGAACAAAAGTATGTGTGCTCAGGGCCCTCTGTCTATGTGTCTCTTCATTGCACTGTACATCTACATCCTTCTTTACATCCTTTATTCTATGATAAACAGATCAACGGAATCATGAGTCTTGGCATTCTATGATCTGGTCTAATAGTTGAATTCAAGGGAAAGAGAGGTCATAGGATTGCTAGTAGGTATCCACATCAGACATAAACTGTGGGTAACTTCAGGACCCATTACTTGCCTTCTGAAGTTGGAATGGGGGGTTAATAATCTCACTGGACTGTGGAATCTGACACTTTCCAAGTGGAGCAAGCCAGGATGAAATCTCATGCTGGAGTCCCCTCACTGATATATAGAGAATTGCTTAATGTAGGAGGAAAGCCCACATGTCTGGGGACCAGAGAGACATTTAAGATTAAAGCAGGGTCCCGGGAGATAGCATGGAGGTAAGGCGTTTGCCTTTCATGCAAAAGGTCATCGGTTCGAATCCCGGTGCCCCATATGGTCCTCTGTGCCTGCCAGGAGCAATTTCTGAGCATGGAGCCAGGAGTAACCCCTGAGCACTGCCGGGTGTGACCCAAAAACCAAAAAATAAAAAAAAGATTAAAGCAAATACCTTGTTTACAGCTGTCTCCAGTTCAATATCTAGAACTACACATGGTCAGTTTTCTGAGCATGGTCTGGAGACACCCTTGAGCACAGAGCCAAGAGTAGCTCTGGAACATCACTAGGTGTGGCCCTAAAAAAATTAAGTCCCAAACACCTAGTATTTGTGAAGTGTGATTGCAATGTGAAAGCATGGGAGGAAGGGGTAATTCCTAAACATATGAATTGGCTTATTCCATATGGTTTACATGTAAATTCTCACCCAAACATATCTATGGATTTCGGTGCATTTCAATCTATCCCATTAGGATTTTTAAAACCATTTTTATGGCGGCACAGGGATTTATACTATTGTTATTTGTACTTTTTCATGGATCATTCCATGGCACACTCAGAATTGGAGAGGACCCCTCCTACTCACTTGCATCAAAGTTTAGTTCTGTAGAGAAAATTTTCCGTTCTGATAAAATTGCTAAAGTAAAAGAAATTCTTTTCTTTTCTTTTTTTTCTTTTGGTTTTTGGGTCACACCCGGCAGTGCTCAGGGGTTATTCCTGGCTCCATGCTCAGAAATTGCTCCTGGCAGGCACGGGAGATCATATGGGACGCCGGGATTCAAACCAATGACCTTCTGCATGAAAGGCAAACGCCTTACTTCCATGCTATCTCTCCGGGCCCCAGAAATTATTTTCAAAAACTATATTTTTACAGGCATACAGGGTCCGGAGTGATAGCACAGCATTAGGGTGTTTGCCTTGAATGTGGCTGACCCAGGACTAACCCTGATTTGGTCCCTTGCATCCCAGGAGCGATTTCTGAGTGCAGAGCCAGGAGTAACCCGAATGCTGCTGAGTGTGGCCCAACCCCTCCCAAGTCCCCCCAAATACAGGCATACCACATTTTAAAATATTATGAACAATTACATGCTAATACATTTTATTTATTTATTTATTTATTTTTGGTTTTGGGGTCACACCCGGCAGTGCTCAGGGGTTACTCCTGGCTCCTACCTCAGAAATTGCTCCCGGCAGACATGGGGGACCATATGGGGCACCAGGATTCAAACCGATGACCTTTTGCATGAAAGGCAAACGCCTTACCTCCATGCTATCTCCCGGGCCCAGCTAATACATTTTAAGGTTTACATATAATAGATATATTATAATATATAATATAATATAATAGATAAATCCAAATATTACAAGTATAAAATTTAGTAAGAGTTAAGAAAATAAAGGAAAATAGGGACCAGAGAGATAGCATGAAGGTAGGGTGTTTGCCTTGCATGCAGAAGGACAGTGGTTCGAATCCCGGCATCCAATATGATCCCCCAAGCCTGCCAAGAGTGATTTCTGAGCATAGACCCAGGAGTAATACCTGAGTGCTGCCGGGTGTGACCCCAAAATAACAACAATAATAACAACAAAAACAACAAAGAAAATAAAGGAAAATATAAGGAGAAAATCTGAGTTGGCCTACAGAAGACAAAAGATGTGTTTTAAGGGCTGGAGCAATAGTATAGTGAGTAGGGTGCCTGCCTTATACACAGCCAACTTGAGTTCAATCCTTTGCACCCAATATGGTCCTTTGAGCTCCACCAGGAGTGATATCGGAGGACAGTAGTATGCTCTGAGCACCACCAGGTATGGTCCCCAAAATGGTGTATATTAGCTTAAAAGGGAAATATTGATTTTATATTAGGAAATATTATTTTATAGACACTGATTAAATGTCTGTATCCATAAAGAATTGTAATAAATATCTCCTTTGATGTAAAAATCCACATGATCAGATATATAACATTCAATATAAATGAAGGGCTATTTAATTGATGTGAATGTATACAATACCTAAAAAGGATAGAAATAAACTGTTTTTTTTTAACTTGTCTTCTCCCTTTAACACATATTCCTGAGAAGCATGAAGTATGCTTTTAAAAGATAGGGGCCACAGAATCCACAGAGTTGGCTGGTAAGCAGAATAGGCAGCGCTGGCAAAAACACTCAGTAGGCTGGATAAAATGTTTGCTGAGGACTGCATGTGGCCTGCAGGTAGTTGTTTGAGGACCCTTGAATTAGACAAACAAGCAAATGGGAAATGGCATACCAAATAGAAGAGAAAAAATTGATCAAGATAATGGATATTGGAGAGCACAAGCTAAGATTGGAAAAGGGGCCCCTGATTGAGTATATTTTATGAATGTGGATAAACGAGAAACCTGATTGCCTATTCTGATTGTGGCCAGTTGTTCTGTAAAGTGGGGGAGTGACAAAGTTGACTTAGAATGAGAGAAAAGGGGTTTGAGAAGAAAGATATCTGCCAGAGAGGCAAAGGTAAGGGGAAAGGACAGGAAAAAGTAAGGGGAAAAGTAAGGGGAAAGAGCAGGAGGGAAACTGAGGATATTGGTGGCAGAATATGTGAAAATGTGCACTGGTGAAGGGATGGGTGTTGGACACTGTATGACTGCACCTCAATAATGAAGTATTTTGTAACTGTGTGTATCATGAAGATTCAATTTAAAATTAATAAAAAGTAGGGGCCAGGGAGATAGCACAGCCGTGTTTGCCTTGCAAGCAGCCAATCTAGGACCTAAGGTGGTTGGTTCGAATCCCGGTGTCCCATATGGTCCTCTGTGCCTGCCAGGAGCTATTTCTGAACAGATAGCCAGGAGTAACCCTTGAACACCGCCGGATATGGCCCAAAAGCCAAATAAATAAATAAAATTAATAAAAATAAAAAATAAAAAATAAAATATAGGGTCCAGAGAAGGTGGAGAGATAGTAGATTGGGTAGGGTGTTTGCCTAGGGTCAATCCTTGTTCTATAGCTGGCATTTTATGCCAGGCAAATGCCTGGGATTGTACAATTTCTCTGGCTCCTTAAAGAAGTTCCTTAAAGCTTCTTGCATGCCTGATTTCAGGGCTATGAAACTGAATTGTTCCTTCAAATCTGAATGATATTCTAGCTTGGCTAGAGAATTCTTGGTAACAGTTTCATTTCATTGAGTTTTTGTACCATTTGCTATGAAGCTCTGAATTGTTCCTTCAAATCTGAATGATAATCTAACTTGAGTATTTTTGGTGATAGTTTTATTTCATCGAGGTTTTGTACTATATCCCTTCATTCTCTTCATACTCCAAGAGCCTCTTTACATACATCTGCTGTGAATGTTATGGGTTGTGTACTTTCCTTTGTACATTCCCCCACTTTTTGTTTTATTGCTGCTTTCAGTATGTGGTATCTTTGGATTTTATCATTCTGAGTAGAATGTCTCTTGGAGTCTTCTTATTTGAATCTCTTTTTGCTGGAACTGTTTAAGCCTCTTGGATCTCAGTGTTTATATAACTCAATTCTGGGAAATTCTTATCTATGATTTTTTTAAATTTTCCTATTTAATTTCTTTAACAAATTTCTTTAAACAAATTTGTCTTCAGGAAGTCTGATGATTATTATATTGTTCCTCTATTGTTCCTCTTGAATTTATCTCATAGCTCTTCGGTTTGTTGCTCATTTTATTTGGTTTATGTTTTTTTTTTTTTTTTTTTTTTTTTTTTTTTTTTTTTTTTTTTTTTTTTTTTTTTTTTTTTTTTTGGTTTTTGGTTTTTGGTTTTTGGGTCACACCCTGCAGTGCTCAGGGGTTACTCCTGGCTCCATGCTCAGAAATTGCTCCTGGCAGGCACGGGGGACCATATGGGGCACCGGGATTCGAACCGATGACCTTTTGCATGAAAGGCAAATGCCTTACCTCCATGCTATCTCCCGGGTCCCTGGTTTTTGGTTTTTGGGCCACACCCGGCGGTGCTCAGGGCTTTCTCCTGGCTATGCACTCAGAAATTGCTTTTGGCAGGCTTGGGGAACTATATGGGATGCCGGGGATTGAACCTGGGTTCAACCAGGGTTGGCTGTGTGCTAGCCATATGCCCTCCCACTGAGTTATCAATTTAGCCCTTGTTCATTTCTTTTCACACTTTTTTCACCTTCTGTTGTTTCCAGCAATTTCTTTTCATCTAGGAGCATTTCAATTTTTTCCTCTGTTGCTCAGAGGTTCTGTTAAGCTTTACAATTTTTTCTTTAATTACAATGAATTACAAAGTGACAAAAATATTTATGATTGTGTGGTTGGTGTGGTAGCACAGAGGTAGGGCATTTGCCTTGCACATGGCAGCCAACCCTAGTTGATCCGCAGCACCCCAAATGGTCTCCTGAGCATGCCAGGAATAATTTCTGAATGAAGAGCCAGAAATAACCTTAGTGCCACCAGGTGTATCCCAAAACAAAGCAAAGCAAAACAAAAACAAAAAACCCCAAAGAAACAAACAAACAATAAAAGGTATTTGTTATTGAGTTCCAGGCTTACAATTTTCCAATAATAATACCATCACCCAAGTCCACTACACTTCACCAATGTCTCCAGTTTCCCTCCCACCCTCCTCCATTGAGTTTTTTTGTATCACATACCATTCTCTTCCTTTCTGCTATAGCTTTCTCATTTCAGTTCTCATGCTTGTGCTTTGCTGGCTATCTATGCCGTCATTTCTTTAAGTTCATTAAACATCCTCACCATGGTGACAGTAAAGTCATTGTCTGAGAATTTATTTAGCTTGTTGGTGCTGGTTGAGCCTACTGTGAATTGTTTTCACTCCGAATTTATAGGTTTGTTGTTCTTTTACTAGTAGGGAGTAATAATAAATAGAGGTTCAGGAGCTGTGGATATAGGCCCATTGAATGGTAGAAGTTGGGGACCAGAGCAATCATGCAGTAGATAGGGTGCTTGTCTTGCAGGCTGCTAACCAGTGTTTTGTTTGTTTGCTTGTTTGTTTGTTTTTTAGGTCACACCCTGCCACGCTCGGGGGTTACTCCTGGCTCTATGCTCAGAAGTCGCTCCTGGCAGGCATGGGGAACCACATGGGACACTGGGATTCGAACCAACCACGTTAGGTCCTGGATCGGCTGCTTGCAAGGCAAACGCCGCTGTGCTATCTCTCTGGCCCCCTAACCAGTGTTTAATTCCTAGTATCCCATATGGCTCCCCAAATAGCACCAGGAGTGATTACTGAGCAGAGAGTCAGGAATAACCTCTGATTTTTGCTGGGAGTAGCCAAAAACAAACAAACAAATAAAGTCAAATACCAACAACAATAACAGCAATAATTACATGAACAACTCAGTGCAGGAGTGATAGCACAGTGGGTAGGACACTGCCTTACATGAAGTTTACTAAGATTTGATGCCTGGAATCCCATATTTCAAAAACAGATTAAAAAATTTAAAAAATGGAACAATACTTTAGTTAAAGAGTTTAATAGCGTCTTATAAGATCTTGGATTGTTGTGATTAGAGAAAGTGGCAAGACAGTAGGAGGGGGCAGAAAGATGGCACAATGGCAGGTCTTCTCTGTTGACCTGAGTCAGATTCCTGACTCTCTGTTTGGTCCTCCAAGCCTGCCAATAGTGATAGATCCCCGAATTTGATTAGCATAATTGTACTTAGATAAAACCTCATTGGCTATAAGACTATCAGTACACAAAGTTGCTCCGAGTTCTGAGACAATAGTAACCCCTGAGTACTGCCAGTGTTTAAAACAAACAAACAGACAAACAAACAAATAAAGACAGTACCACATGGCCCCACACATGATTTCTGAACTCTATTAGGAATAATTCTTGACCAGAAAGTCAGGAGTAAGCCCTGAACACTATCAGGTGTCACTTCCCCAAAACCCTTAGAACTCATCAATCTTGTCCTTTACTATCTCCCCCACTTCCCTTTCCCCAAAACTTGAAGGGGCCAGAAACTATATTTAGCTATTGTGGAAGTAGCAAGAAAGAACAAGAGATAGCCTGGAGGTAGGGCTAGGGTGTTTGCCTTCCATGCAGAAGAACGGTGGTTCAAATCTCGGCATTCCATATGGTCCCCCGAGCCTGGCAGGAGTAACTCCTCAGCACTGCTGGGTGTGACCCAAAAAAACAAAACAAAACAAAAAAAAAAAAAAAAAAGAAGAAAGAAAGAACAAGGCTAGCTGACAGGAATCACTGGGTCCCTGTTTCCTCCCACTACCATCTGTTTGTAGGAAATAGGAGACATTTCAACTTCAGTGATGTCAATGCACTTTTCTTACTACCAAACACTATGCACTGCGATATTGTGAAGCTGTAATTTGTAATTTGGTGTAACCCCTCCATTAAACAAAGACCTCCCAAAACCCCCCAAAATGTTTTTAATACATTTGTCTCTATGCTTTGTTGCTTGCTTATTTCATTCTGGAGAAGCCCATTTTCGCTCTCAAATAGTGCTTTTCTCTTTCTCTCCCTTCATATGTTTTTTTTTTTTTTTGCTTGTTTTGGGGCTATCTGGTGATGTTCAGGAGTTACTCTTGGTGTTGCAGAGAAAGTACTCCTGGAAGACTTAGGAGACCATATGAGGTGCAAGAACTCCAACCCGGGTTGACTGTGTGAAAGACACGCACCTTATCTGCTTACTATGGCTCCAGTCCCATACTCTCACATCTTTCTAATTAAGTTTCTTTTGTTTTGGTTTTTGGGCCACACCAGGTGACACTCAGGGGCTACTCCTGGCTCTGTGCTCAGGAATCACTCCTGGTAGGTTTGGGGACCATATGGAATGCCAAATTGAACCCAGGTCTACTGCATGCCAGGCAAATGCCCTACTCACTGTGTTATTGCTCTGGTCCCCTTGTAATTAAGTTTCAATAAAAACTATCTTGCTTCACATGAACACACACAAAAATAGGTAAAAGCTGTGATTAAACCTCCAACGCTCATATCCTCCCTCTCAAGAGGTTTTGTGTTTATTATTCTCTTGCATTTTATACTTACAAGTTAGACACTTATACACACATATCTCTATTAATTAACATTTTTAGTACAAAAATTTCTATAAATATATGGTGCTAGGCAAATCTCTATTTTTTTAGTTTTATTTTTGTTTTTGAGCTACACCTGGCAGTGCTCAGGGCTTTCTCCTGGCTCTGCATTGAGGGATCACTCCTGTTGATTTGAATGAAACCATATGGAGTGCTGGAGATCAAACCTAGTTGGCCATATGCAAGGCATGTGCCCTACTTACTGTACTCTCTCTCTCTCTGTCTATCTCTCTCTGTCCAATGCTCATGTGAAGCTCTTAGTAACTTGCTTGCTTGTTCTGTTTAGGATTGGGTTTGGGGGCCAGCAGGGCTCAAGGATCATTCCTGGCAGTGCTCAGTGGTACCAGGAATTGAACTGAATTGAACTGCTGCATGTAAAGAAAGTGGCCTTCACTTTACTATCTCTCCGACCCATCCCAAGATGTTTTTCTTTAAGAGAAATGTATTCCAAATGGCAAGACATTTGATTTCCCAGATTACTCAGAGCAAAAATCAAAGTCCTTTCCTTTAAAATGGCCCCAAAGGCCTTCAGTACTCATTCCCCAACACCACACACCTTTCTTTGCTGCTTTTTGCTCTTTCCTCATTTCTTTTTTTTTGTTTTGTTTGTTTGTTTGTTTTTGTTTTTGTTTTTGGGTCACACCCGGCAGTGCTCAGGGGTTACTCCTGGCTCCATGCTCAGAAATTGCTCCTGGCAGGCACGGGGAACCATATGGGGCACCGGGATTCGAACCGATGACCTTTTGCATGAAAGGCAAATGCCTTACCTCCATGCTATCTCCCGGGCCCCTTTCCTCATTTCTTTATTCTTCCATGAATACCCACCCCATCAACACTCTTTCCCTTGGTTTGGATGATGAATCCAAGCATCTCCTGGCTCCCTCATACTCTTCTTATCATCAACATCAGCTTCATGCTAGGCAAGCACTTTAGCCTCTGTAAAATACAACCCCCCCATTTTAATTTTTTTTTGTTTTGCGGACACACCCAACTAGGCACAGGGTTTATTCCTGCCTCTGTGTTCTGGTGGGGCCGAAGGGATTCATATGGGGTGCCAGATATTAAACCCAGGTCAGACATATGCAAGGCAAGTATCACTCCCCCCTAAAAAAAGAAACTCCACCCATATTCATTCACAGCTCCCCCCAAATCATTTTCAGTTCACTATTCCTTTTAGCCTTTAACCAGTTTAATTAGCCTTTACCTATACACTTTAATCCAGTTATAATCATGGTGTACTTAACATGTTTACTTTAAGATGTTCTTATTTTGGGAACCGGAGAGATAGCACAGCGGTACTGCATTGCGTTGCACCCAGCCATTCCATGACAGATGGTGGTTTGAATCCCGGCATCCCATATGGTCCCCAATGCCTGCCAAGAGCGATTTCTGAGCACAGAACCTGGAGTAACCCCTGAGCATCACTGAATGTGACCCCAAAAAAAAGATGTTCTTATTTTGCAGGTTTCTGTTTTCATAATTTTAATAATTATGATTAAAATAGTTGGTGTAGGGGTGGAGGAAATTGTTGGTGTAATCTGTTGCTGCTATGTTTAAGTGGGTTAGTAGGGAATAGTGCTTCTTATCTAAGTCATGATTCCATAATGGGATCAGAGAGAGATTTTTCTTTATTTCTAGACAAATTACATTTGTTGGGAAAGATGTTAGCAAGACAATGCTGAACATTCTATTCTATGCCCTACCACCATGCCCTTTAAGTTATCCATTGCCAGGGGCAGCCCACACTCATAGACTGTCCAGCCAGTTTGACAGGTACAGTGGGACAACCAGACCATGGTCAGGATTGACAGGTTCTGCAATGACTGTTCACAGGACAGAGCTCAGCACAAAGGTTTGTCGTGGTGCTATCCCCAGGCTTGGCTTCCCCCACTCCTCTGATCACTTTCCCCTTCCCTGCCAGAGTGTCCTGGGGTCCATTCCCTCATTTATTTATTTTTTTTTACAAGCTTTTGTTGCTATGTCTAAAACTCCAGGAGGACTTGAAGATAGTACTCTTAAAAGACTCTGTCTGGTTTCCAAAATTCTTGAAAATACTGGAAGCTTTTAAGACCTATATTGATTATCCTTGAAGCATCATTTGGCAGAATTTTTTGCCTCAGAACTCACGAAACTACAATGCAAAAGGCATACCCTGGTGTGCAGAGCTTGACTATCCCTTGGGACTGTGCCAGCAGCTATAGAGTAAGAAGAGGACTGGGATGAGATCATTGTTAACATGCTGGAGCAATTTTCTGCAAGGCTTAACTAAGGCCCTTCATTGGAAGACCTCTACATTAAACCGGAGAAGTTATTAGGCTGCTTTTTGATCCCCTATCATCTTTGCAGCATCCGTGGCAAAAATTGTATATATTTAAGATGTAGAACTTGATATTTGGATGTATGTATACATTGTGGAATATTAACACAAGTTAATTAACATATTCTTCAATCTTAGTTACCATCTTCTTTTTTGGGGGAGTGGTGGTGGTTTTTGGGCCGAACCTGGCAGTTTTCAGGGGTTACTCTTGGCTCTGCACTCAGGATTCGAGCCTGGCTATGTTTGAGGGCAATCATATGGGATGCCAGGGATCAAAGCCAGGTCAGCTGCATGCAAGGCAAACACTTTACCGCTGTGTTATTGCTCCGGCCCCTTCTTTCTTTTTTCTTTTTTGATTTGGCAAATTCTCAGGGAATATTGGGGGTCAGTCCTGGTGATGCTGGGCATAGAACGTGGGTTTCCTCATGTGGAGCATGTGTTTTCAGTTCTTTGGAGACAACTTCTTAGCTTCTTTTGCATTTGTGGGGGTGGGGTAGGAGTTGGGCACACCCGGAAGTGCTCAGAGCTTGCTCCTGGCTCTCTACTCAGGAGTGCTCGGGGACCACAGACAGTGCTGGCTGGGGATCACATTTGATCAACCTACAAGTTACTTTCTATCATGGATGTGGTGTGTGTTCATGTGTGCACATGTGTGATTTGAAAACACTCAACATATCAACTCTTTGTACATGTCAAGTATATATGACAGCATTGTGGACATTTTAAATTCTATTTACATTTCTTTCAACAGTGTGATTTACAGTACTGTTAATGACTTCCATGCATATAACATTCTAAAACCATGCGCTGCGTTAAAGTGTCCTCTTCCCTTCACCAGTGAATATGGCATTGTTGCCTATAATTGGGTGACTGTATTCAAATCTCCAGAAAATTCTCATCTTTCATAACTAAAATTTTATACTTTTTGAATAATATATGTCCAATCTCCCACTCTTGGCAACCACCATTATCACCTTCCTTGGGTGCTTTAGGATGATTCTCTATATCTAAGACTTTATCTTTCTGCATCCTTTCCACACATTTCATCTTCCATCTTTCTACCCATTGTGGCTCTATGGACACTTTCTTTAACTCCCTTCTTGGGACAGTAGTTCCCTTTGGACTCTATCACTGTCACACCCACAAACACGTCTACCATTAAATACATGAATAATTCCACAATTAGCAGGGATCTTATGTCTCCACACAAAGATTCAGTAGTGTCTTCTTTTTTTTTTTTTTTTTTT
>PVKC010012594.1:0-15436 GCA_004027635.1 Crocidura indochinensis
ACTCAGGGTTAGTCTTGGCTCTGTGTTCAGGAATCATCCCTGGCAGGGCTCAGGACCATAGGGAATGCCCTACCACCATTGCTCTGGCCCTTGTGCTCTTAAAGTAACATAAAGCAGAATGGTCTCTCTCTTCTCTCCTCTCTCACCTTCTCTTCCTCTCTTCTCTCCCCTCTATCCCCTCCCATCCTCTCCCCTCTTCCCCTCTTCTCTACTCTCTTCCCCTCTTTTCTTTCCCCTCCTCTCCCTTTTTCTCCCCTTCCCTCCTCTCCCCTCTTCTTCTCTCCCCTCCCCTCTCCTGTCCTCCTCCCTCTTTCCTCTTCCTACTCCCTCTCACCTCCTCCTCCCCCTCCCTCTACAAAAAAGAAAGAAAAAAAGGCAACTTAAGCAGAATAGGGAGATAGTACAGCAGGACAAGGCACTTTCTTATAGTTCAATCCCCAGCATTGCACAGTCCCCTAAGCAGTCCTTGGATCACTTGCAAGTAGTGCCAGGTATGATCTAACCATAAATTCATCCTCACCCCCCAAAAATCTTTTTTTTGTTGTTGTTGTTGTTGCCCTTTTTTTTGGGGGGTGGGGCACAGCCCGTGGCGCTCAGGGGTACTCCTGGCTCTGCACTCAGAAATGGCTCCTGGCAGGCTCAGAAGACCATATGGGATACTGGGGATCAAACCCAGGTCAGCCGCATGCAATACAAACCGCCCTATCCACTATGGTATCTCTCCAGCTCATTACTGTTGTTTTTCATTGAATCTCTGTGAGATAGTTAAAAAAAAAATTGTTGATGGTTGAGTTTTAGTCATGCAATGTTCCAAAGCTGCAAGGTGGCCAAAATGTTCAAATGCTACCTAGTAAAGGGATGTGTTTTGTTTTATTTTTATTTTGGGATCAGATCTGGCTGTACTCAGGGCTTTCTCCTGAGCTCAGGGATCAGTCCTGGAATGACCAGGTATTGAACCCAAGGCAGTTGCATGCAAAGCAAGCCCTGGCAGTGTTCAGGGGCTACTTCTGCAGGCTTGGGGGACTATTTGGGATGCTGAGGATCCAACCCGAGTAGGCCACATACTAGGCAAACACCCTACCTGCTGGTCTACTGCTCCGGCCCTACCTGCACTATTTTCTGATTTACCAATCAGTAGCCGCCCCTCTTTTCACACAGAAACATACCACCTCTCCATACCAGGTCTTTAATTGGACTTTCATCTAATCATGCTGTAGCGTCATGGACAATAAATGAGGAAAGGAAGCATCATAATGCACTATTAGCCACTCAAGTTTCTGTGCCATTTATGGTGTGGGTATTAGCTTTGTTCTTTCTCTCTACCCCCCCCCCCGCCCCCTGTGTTAAAGGTACCACATTAATTCCTCTTTTTTGCTTCTCTCCAAGTTGGATCCTCCAGACAGCCATTGCCTTTTCCTGAAGGGAGCAACCGTGGCTTTCCTTAACGAGGAAGTGTGGAATTTGTCAAGTGCACAGCAGGGAAAATACCTTTATATCCTTTTCTCTGCTAACTTGAATTGCTGGCTTGAAGTTTACCTGGGAAAGGGCCGGGGATATAGCACAGCAGTAGGGCGTTTGCCTTGCATGCAGTTGAGGATAGACTGTGGTTCTAATCCCGGCATTTCCCGGCATTTGGTATTGTCCCATGAGCCTACCAGGGGCTATTTCTGAGCACATAGCCAGTAGTAACCCCTGAGCGCTGCCAGGTGTGACCCGAAAAAGAAAAAAAAAAGAATTTTTTTGTCATCAAGTTCTTTAATTGTGGTAGTAAGAAATAATAGCTCGGGGCCCGGGAGATAGCATGGAGGTAAGGCATTTGCCTTTCATGCAAAAGGTCATGGTTCGAATCCCGGTGCCCCATATGGTCCCCTGTGCCTGCCAGGAGCAATTTCTGAGCATGAAGCCAGGAGTAACCCTTGAGCACTGTCGGGTGTGACCCCCAAAAAATAATAATAGCTCATTTCTTGCATTGAGCCAACTAGTGTTTCAGGATGAGTTTTATCTATGTGTTCAAAAACAATCTTCTGAGGTAACATGATCTACTCACAGTAGAGATGTGGGTTCCATCCGTGGCATCCCATGAGGTCCTGCAGGCCTTGCCAGGAGTGAACCCTGAGGGCAGAGCCAGGAGTAAGTTCTGAGTACTATACAGTCTGACCCACTTAAAAATAAATTAATTGGTGCTGGAGAGAGAGCACATCGGTGGGCGTTTGTCTTGTACTCAACTGATGGTGGTTTGATTCCCAGCATCCCATATGTTCCCCCTTGCCTGCCAGGAGCGATTTCTGAGTGGAGAGCCAGAAGTAACCCCTGAGCACTGCTGGGTGTGGCCCAAAAACCACAAAGTTTTTTTGGGGTTTTTTTTTTTTTTTGGTTTTTGGGACACACCTAGTGGCAGGCGCTCTGCGCTCAGAAATCGCTCCTGGCTTGGGGGAACTATATGGGATGTGGGGGGATCAAACTGCTGTCCGTCCTAGATCAACACATGCAAGGCAAATGCCCTGCCACTTGTGCCACCGCTCCAGCCCCATAATTAACATTTCTTGGTTTGACTTGAAGTGGTCCGCCCAATGGTGCTCAGGGTTACTCTTGGCTCTGGGTTTGGGAATTATACCTGGTGGGGCTTGGGGATCCATATGTGATGCTTGGGATCAAACCTGAGTTGGCCACATGCCAGGCAAATGCCTTAATCCCTGAACTGTGTTTGCACTAGCATTGGCATGTTTTTGAATGCCCCATGTAGACAGTAGGGGGATGAGGATTTGAGTCCAATCCTTTTATGAGAACTCCCTACAATTAGCACCAGCAAAACTAAAGTAAATTCCTCTGAATCCATTTTCACGTGTTGCTACTTGTGTTTCAGTTTAGCAACCTCCTTGCAACTGTGGGTTAGATGCTCTGCCATGAGTAATTAGGCCCAATCCTAAAATTCTTAGTGACAAAAATGATGTGTTAATGTTATTATTGGGGACATCGGATGTGTCTGAGCCATGTCCGATAGTATTCAGGGACTATGACTGTTCAAGGATGACTCCATATTGGCACCTTGAAGACCTTATGTGGGACTGGGGATTTGAACCAGGGTTAACTCGGCTGTAGTCACATATCAGGCAAGTGCCTTCCTTCCCACACTCTGTCTTGGGTTCCTAAAATTATTTTTTGACTTGAAGCACTATACATAGCGCTCAAAGGAATTCCTGGCACCATCCTGTTCCAATCCATTTAGGGCAACGCTGGTTGTGGACAAGTGGTCAAACTTGACATCCTTTGTCCTTGGAAGTTTTAACTGTTCTCTCAGTTTAGCCTGCAGCTGTCTTGGGGTTCAATCCTGTTAACCCATATGGTCTCCTGAGCCCTGCCAGTAGTGATCTCTGAGCACCACCAAGTATGGACCAAAAGAAAATTAAATAAAGCTGTTTCAGCTGTCTACCATCAATACCCTTTTACCAGCTCAGTTCCCCTTACTGTTACTTAAAAGTTTACCAAATGTCTGTAACTCAAATTTCAGGAAATGCTAAACTTAGAACCAAAAGGACCTGCCAGGCCTCTCGATTATCAGATAATCCTATTTGTCATATCACCTTAATGGTCTCTGCAGCTACGCATCTTAAAAGATGTCATGGAAAAGTTATCAGCTGGTGTTTTTAGGTATGTAAGAAACTTTTGTTTTGCTTATTTTCTTCTTCGCAGGGACCTGAAGCAGTCAGATATGTTTTGTTCCAGCTTTCACAGTGTACGGGTAGTCTTATTTTGTCATTTTATTTAAATCAGGGGTCTCAAACTCGCGGCCTGTGAGCTGTTTGTGGCCCTCCAACATTTTGTGGCCCTGCCCTACAGGAATCTTTTATTGTTTTGTTTTGTTTTAGTTGTTTGGGTCACACCCCCCAATGTTCAAGGCTTACTACTGACTTTGCACTCAAGTATCACCCCGCTTTGCCTCTTGTGGTCTCCAGGTAAATTGAGTTTGAGACCCCTGGTTTAAATGGTCATCCTTGGATGTTTCTCAGAATGAGGCCGGAACAACAGTATAGCTGGAACAGCGTTTGCTTTGCATGCAGCTAATCCGGGTTTTATACACGGTTCCCTAAGCATAGCAAGTTGTGCTGACACAGTCATAGTTCATCGGTAACCATGACTCTGTCCACTCCTGAGAGCCCTGCACCCTTTGATCTTCCTCTTCATCATACCCAGAGCAATTTAATAATCCAAAAAGCATGTGATTAAGCAGAACCCAATTGCCCACAAACAAGTTGAGAAGTATGTTTGGTAGTTGTTGTTTATATTTGAAGTACACCTTTCCCGGTATGGATGGCATTTAATCACCTTTTTTATGTGTGGGCACATAATCATGAATCATTCTTGGTAGTGCTCAGGGGTTCCTATGCAATGCCAGGGATGGAACAGGGTTCCCAAATAACGTCTTTTTTTTTTTTTTTTTTTTTTTTTTTTTTTTTTTTTTTTTTTTTTTTTTTTTTTTGGTTTTTGGGTCAAAACCAACATACTCAGGGGTTACTCCTGGCTCTACGCTCAGAAATCGCTCCTGGCAGGCTCAGAGGGACCATATGGGATGCCAGGATTTGAACCACCCACCTTCTGCATGCAAGGCAAATGCCTTACCTCCATGCTATCTCTCCGGCCCCCCCAAATAAGTCTTATCCGTGTGCTATCTAGCTTGAATTGAACTTTATATTCGGAACTGTGTCTTTGATCTATTTAAATAGAATTGCAGTTTGGCACATCTCGTCTGTGCTCCGTTCCTTAATTTGACATTTACCCAATCTTCTTCCCTTAGGCCTCGGTTGGACGAGCCCATTCCACTCTATGAGGCCAAAGTTTCCATGGAAGTGGTTCAGAAAAATCAAGGAAGAAAAAAACAAGTTGTTAAATTCTAATTTTTCTCTCAGACTTCTTCTGTGGGATGAATCCGGCCCAGCATATGAAGCCAGAGTTTCTCGGAAGATTATTCAGCCAAATAACCTTATTTCGCTGAAGAAGAAAAAAAAAGTTGCTCCATTTTTACGCATGTCTTCCTGCTCGCTGAGACAAGATGCATCTCCAAAGCATCTGAAACATCATTGCGCAAATGACCAAGAACTGCTCACTACTACTACATCCAGAGGGAATATCCTGGAAGCAACTGTGCAAGCAAGGCGGTTCCTAACACGTGGGCATCTGCTCGAACATTCATTCCGGGAAGAAAAACTGTGCTTCCAGCCCTGAGAGCTGCGCTAACTCTCTTTAAAGCTGTCCACAGTAACCTTCAATGTGCTGTCAAAAATAACGCTTGTCTTTTGTATCAGCCAACACCTTCCTCTCTCAATTAAGCCTGTGCTGTCGTAGTGTTCTCATTCGAGTGTATTTCCCAAGTGCCACAGACGCTGAGAACTTTGGTCCTCCCTTGTATCCATTCATTCATTCATTCATTCATTCGTCCGCTGCAGGGTTTTCCTCGGATGCTCCCGCAGCCACTTTCGCGTCCGGGTTGCTGCGCTGGGCCCGGGCCTGGCCTGTGCGGGAAGGGACGCGGGAAGACCCGCGCAGGCGCAGTCCACGCGGGGCAGCCGCAGGCGGTCCGGGCCCCGTTCGCTCGCTCACACACCGAGCCACCAGGGATCGCTCAGTGCCCGCGGCTCGTCACCCCACAGTCCTGGGTGTGGGTAGGAAGGAGCCCGACCACTCAGATGACAGATGGCCGGGGGCGGGTCTCACGCAGGGGACCAGTGCGCACGCGCCGTGGGGCGGGCCTTTCCGGAAGACCAATAGGAGACGGGTGTGGGGGCGGGGCTTCCAAGCGGACCTATAGGAAAGCGAGCCGGGGACGGGGGCCTCAATAAGGACCTATAGGAACACGAGGTGGGGCGGGGCTTCCCGACGGGCCAATAGGCGAGCGAGGCGGGGCTGCGGGGGCGGGACGGGCGCGCGCGGGAAGCGCCGACCGGGAGAGAGACCGGCCCGGCTCTTCTGGCGGCTCCCGCGCGTCATGGCCCTCTCGGTCCCCGGCTACTCGCCCAGTTTCAAAAAGCCGCCGGAGACCCTGCGGCTGCGGCGGAAGAGAGGCCGGAGCCTCGGAGCCGCCTTGGAGCCCGAGCCCGCGCCCCGCCGCGCCGCTCTGGCGGCCGGGCTGCCGTTGCGCCCCTTCCCGGCGGCGGGTAGAGCTGGCGGCGGGGCGGCGGCGGCGGCGGAGGCGACGCGCAGGAACCCCTTCGCCCGCCTGGACAGCCGGACGGCTCCGGCCGCCGCCGAGACCCCCGAGACCGCCGACGGGACGCCCCGCGGCCAGCAGGAGGCGCCGGGGTCCCCTGAGCAGGATTTGGGGTGCCGAGGAGGGAGGGGCCCGAAGGTGAAGAATCCGCCCGCAGCAGCCTCCCCTTGCCGCCCCACACGACCTTCTCGGGGGGCCGCACCCCAGATCCCATGCGCCGGGCCTCGCGGTGAAGGGGAAGCAGCCCCGGGGGCCCCCGAGGTCGAGGTCAGCCTGTGTCCGACCAGGCGAACCCCTCGCTTCTCTTCTCTCTTCCCACCACCTCAGCTTCTAGATGCTCACGAAGAGAATGGTGTGCTGTGGGAGGAGACGTCGACTGCGAGGACAGCCGCCCCCGGCTTCTTCCAGGTAACTTGACACCGTTTGGGGGCAGCCGATGGTGTGCCCCGAACCACTTCCAGAATTCTGGGTGGCTGTGTCATAATGCCCTCGGGATGACTGTCACCGCCTGGGTGGCAGCGTCATGCCACAGGGAGCATCCTAGACCAGGCTTTGGAAGGAGGGTCTCGGGGCCCAGAGGGGTGACAGCACAGCAGGGAAGGCACTTTTTGCTTTCTACTCTGCCAGCCTGTGTTGGAGCCTCAGCATCCCTTAGCCCGCCCTCCACCACCATCACCACCACCACCCCAGTACCAGCCTGAGTGATTTGGTTGCAGAGCGGGAGTAATCATCCCAGAGCATCGCAGGATGTGGGTCAGAATCCGTCGAAACCCCCCAGACAGGAAGGGGCATCTGTCAGTTTTTAAGTACTGACTGGTATGGATCAGGATATTTAGAAATGGCAGCAAAGCCAGAAGTGAGTGTCCCTGCCAGTAGCTCTTTTCTTTTGTGAGTCCCCCTACCCCTCATAGGCAGCCCCTCCACACTCGACAGGGTTTTTTTTTTTTTTTTTGAGGGGTTGAGTGTTTAGGATTCTTTGTTTTGTTTTGTTTGTTTTGGGGTCACACCCGACAGCACTTCAGAGGTCACTGCTGGGTCTACACTCAGAAATCGCTCCTGGCAGGCTCGGGGTCCCCTATGGGATGCATACAAGGAAGTCACTGCCATTTGAGCCACCACCCTTGCCGCCGCCCCCATAGTTAAGAGTTATGACCTTGGAGGCTGGAGCTATATCACAGCAGTAGGGCGTTTGCCTTGCATGCGACCAACCCAGGACGGACCCTGGTTCGAATCCCAGCATCCCACATGATCCCCCGAGCCTGCCAGGGACGATTTCTGAGCACAAAATCAGGAGTAACTCCTGAGCACCGCTGGGTGTGACCCCCCCCAAAGTTAAGACCTTGAAAATAGTATTTGCCTCATAACTAAAACTGTTTAGAACCCTCTCAACTGGAAAAATGAAATTGCCTCTCTGATACCATCACCCTCAAACAAAACCATCAGGAGAGAGAACTGGTTGGGCTGAGGCCAAGCTTTCCTTCAAGAGGCTTAGGATTTGCTCCCAGCACTACGTGACCACTTGAGCACTGAACTGGGAGTTACCCAAAGACATCCATGTTTGCCCCCACGCCCTAATTCCAAAGTAACTTGAGAACAGTTGCAGTTCCCAGAGAGAACTGTTACTTTTGCTCTGGCTCCTGCATGTTCCCAGTGCAATTAAAAATGCTCTGTGCTTCAGGAAACAATGCCAGATAGTGGGAGACACAATCCATAACTGGAAGGTCCTTTTTGGCACCCTCCAAACTTGCATCTTCTTTTATTTCTAGAGGCCTTCTCAGGTATTGTCCTCTGAATCTGAACTCCCATCCTCCTCGGAAAGTTCTGAGTTACCAGCAGATTGGAGTGTTAAAACCCGACTCCTTTTCACCTCATCTCACCCCTTCACCTGGGCAGAGCATTTGAAGGCACAGGAGGAAGCGCAGGGGCTCACCCAGCACTGCCGAGCCACAGAAGTGACTTTACCTCCAAGTATTCAGGTAATTCTGAAAGAAAAGAGCCAATAATCGCTGTGAAATGCAGTTTTCTGCAGTTTATAAGGCTACAGAGACTGAAAAGTGTTGCCTTTTCCAAATGATACATTTTTACTGGTCTATGTTCTTTAGATTCAGTAACCATGTGCTAGATTCAGAAAACTGTTCTCAGGGCCTGAGCCATTGTATAGTGGAGAGGGTGCTTGCCTTGCATATGGCCAACCCAGGTTCGATCCTCCGCATCTCTTATGGTCACTCAAGGCCACTGGGAGTAATGCCTGAGTGTAGAGCCAGGTGTAACTCTTGAGCACAGCCAGCTGTGGCCCAAGAAGAAATGAGGGACTGGAGCAATAGTACAGAGGGGAGGCAACTTGTCTTGTACACAGTCATCCAGGGTTCAATCCTCGGCATCCCATATGGTCCTCTGAGTACTACCAGAAGTAATCTTGAGTGCAGAGCCAGGAATAACCCCTGAGCATCACTGAGTGTGGCCACAGAGATAGTCCAACGGTTATGGCTCTTGCCTTATGTGCCTCCAGTCCCAGTTCTCTCTTGAGTACCACATATGCTCTTCAGAGCTTGAAAGCCCTGGGCTCATGGGGAGGTGGCCCAGACATCTTCAAATTAATAGTAAGCATTATTTGGGCCAGAGGTATTGTACAGACTTACTGAGTGGAGAGCCAGCAAGTAAGTGTAAGCTTACTTCTGGCTCTGTGCCAGGGATCACTGGATCACCATGATAGGCTCAAGGGACCTTATGGATTGCTGGGAAGCAAACTCAGGTTGACCATGTACAAGACAAGCACCTTCCCTGCTTTGCCATCGCTCCAGCCTGTGATTAGTGACTTTTATTATATAGTGTTCACCTGGTTCGGTTTCCTTGGTGGGGTTATGAACCACATTTGGCAGTGTTCATATTAGTTCTATACTCAGGACCATATGATCAGTTCCTGGAATCGAACCTGGGTCCCTCACTTAAAGTAATCATTCAGCCTGCTGACCTGACTCTCTGGCCCCTTCCGTTGGTTTTTAGGTTTTTTTTGTTTGTGTGTGTGTATATCTGTATATTGGTTTTAAGCCGTGGAACCTGAGGGCTGTTTCTACTTCTGCTTAGGTATTGCTTGGTGTGTGTATGTGCATGAGGGGAAGAACCGAGGTATCATGCATGCAGAGCCTACATTCAGTCTATTGAACCATCCTAATCCCACCAGGTGGCAGCTTTGTTATTTTTGTTTGTTTGTTTGTTTTTGTTTTTTGGGCCACACCCAGTGACCTCAGGGGTTACTCCTGGTTATGCGCTCAGAAGTCGCTCCTGGCTTGGGGGACCATATGGGAAACCGGGGGATCGAACCGCAGTCGGTCCTAGGCTAGCACAGACAAGGCAGGCACCTTACCTCCAGTGCCACCGCCCGGCCCCCAGATTTGTTATTTAATGTACAAATTATTGCTTACTTGTAATGATCTATTTACTATAAATTTAGTAAGAACAGTGAGCTCTTGCATGGTTTTGAAGAAATAATAGTGTCATGTTTTTTCTTGTTAACATTGAAGTGTGAAGCTTTGGGATACTACACCAAATGTTGCTTTGAGCTTACTCCTGGCTCTGTGTTCAATCCCTGGCAGCGCTTGGGAACCCTGTTGGGGCTGGAGATCCAACTAGGTTGGCCACGTCCTAAGCAAGGCAAGAAACAACACCGATAAGCAACTTCTCAGCTCCAGCACTGGTTCAAGTGATTATCTCCTGACAGCTGTGGGTACATCTTTGTGATCACATGATTGTGCTGGCTACTTTGGAAACAGTGTGATTGTGAAGAGAGTATACCTAGTGTTGCTGTATTTGCAGGAGGGAAGATTTAGCTCACATCTGGCTATGCTCTTACCATGTACCCTGTACTATCTCTCCGGCCTACAACCCAGTGATACACACACCCTCTTAATATTTCCATCTGTGATTTTTCTGATTTTCTGTTGTTATTTTGGGTTTTTTTTGAGTTATACTCAGTGGTGTTTATGACTTACTTCTGCACTTAGGGATCTGTCTTGGCAGGACTGGGGATTGAACCCTAGTTAGCCACATGCAAGGCAAATAACTTGCCTGCTATATTATGCCCACCCACCCACCCCTTGGTAAGTGTTTTTGGTAGCATCAGACCTGCGCAGCAACTGGGAAGAAAGGCTTTCTTGTGGGGCTGGAAGAATAGTCCAGTAAGTAAGGCACTTTCCTTGCTTGTGACACCACATAAGGACCTTTAAGCCCTGCCAGGAATGATTCTGAAGCACAACCAGGTATGGCCCAAAACCAATCCTGCCCACACAGATAACATAAAATTCAAAAAAGAAAGGCTGGGACCAGAGTGATAGCACAACCAGTAAGGCCTTGCATGCGGCTAACCTGGGTTTGATCCTAGTATCCCATATAGTCCCCCAAGCCAGAGAGGAGTGATTCGTGGGCGCAGAGCCGGAGTAACCCATTAGTATCGCCAGGTGTGGTCCAAAAACGAAAAAGAAAAGGCTTTCCCAAATAAGGAGAGTGAACTGTATTTTAGCTTTGACGACTTCTGAGCACTTCCCAATAGGACCCCATTAAAGAACCTGCCAGTAGGGCTCAGAGAGATAACACAGAGGCATTTGCCTTGCAAGCAGCCGATCCAGGACCAAAAGGTGGTTGGTTTGAATCCCGGTGTCCCATATAGTCCCCCGTGCCTGCCAGGAGCTATTTCTGAGCAGACAGCCAGGAGTAACCCCTGAGCATCGCCGGATGTGGCCCAAAAAAACAAAACAAACAAACAAACAAAAAAGAGCCTGTCAGTAACAAGTAGAGTCTGTGGTAACATTTCATACTTCAGATGGACCACAAACGCCTCCTGTCATGCCCGGCCCATAGGACCCTAAACTGTGCACAAAGTTGCGCTGTGCCTTCCAGCAGAGCCTGGTGTACTGGCTGCACCCATCCATGCCCTGGTTTCCACTCTTCCCCCGCATCGGCGCAGAGAGAAGGATGGCCGGCAAGACCAGCCCCTGGGCCATGGACGAAGACCTGCAGCACGTTTTAATGAGTGACTGGTAAATCTGTCTAGCCAGGCTCACTGGCTGTTTGTTTTCCTCTTTATTTCTGGGCCACATCCAGCAAGTGTGCTCAGCGAGCACTCTTGGCAGGACAAGGAGGTCATATGTGCTGCCAGAAATAAATTCAGGTTGTGCCCTTCCCACTACTCCTTTCTGGTCCCACTTTGGTCCCACATTGGCGACTCAGCTTCCTGTGACATGAGAAGAAACAGTTTAGAAGTAGCTGATTGTCCTTCCAGTATATTTTCTATGAACCACTGACCTTCAAACACACATCTACTCACTTTGTGCCAGTTGGTTGGCATGAAAGGTTGAGAACTGCTACTCTGAACAGTTACCAGTTACCGAGTAATTGAGATTACTCAGCCTGCAGCTATTATTTTTTTTTTCCCCTTCCCCCATGCAGCTATTATTTTATTGTTGGGAAAATGACAAACCCAAAGTGTGTTGAGAAATAGAGATGATAAGTACTGATCAGTAGTGGGTTCTGTTCTCAGCAGCCAAAGTTCCTCAGAGAAAGCCAGCACGGAATTAAGTATTGTTTCGAGGAAAAATGGTTCACGGAGGTAGCGCTGTGACGGGAGAACACCTATCTCTTTCGTGTGTGAGGCCAGGGGTTTTTTCTCTGGCACCCAAAGTGCCCAAGCACCAGATTAGAGTAGTTCCTGAGCACCGCCCCAAACTGAAGAAATGAAAATTGGGGCCAGGGATGTGGCTCACAGAGGTAGAGAGCACATTTCACATGCAGGAATCCTATGTTCTGTCCCAGTACCATGGTTCACATTAATACTGCTAGGGAATGGCTCCCCCAAAAAAAGAAAAGAAAAAAAGGATAGGTATTTATTTAGGCTTCATTAACCAGTTTTATGTAACTGAAAAATTGAAACCCTGTCTATAGTATTTATATTGAGTTTTAAATCATACAAAATAATGCTTTACAATAACTAGTTTAGGGGACTTAAGTGATAGTACAGCAAGTAGGTTGTTTGCCTTGCACATGGTTAGCCCAGGTTTGAACCCTGGAACCCTATTATATGGTTCCCCAAGCCTACTAAAAATGACTCCTGAGCATTGCTGGTTGTGACCCAAAAACAAAAATGTCAAGTTATATATACTCAATCATATTTTTTTTTGGGTAGGTCTGTGAGCTTTACCTCTCTCTATAATCTGCTGAAGACCAAACTCTGCCCCTATTTCTACGTTTGCACCTACCAGTTTACTATCCTGTTCCGTGCAGCAGGATTAGCTGGCAGCGATGTCCTCACTGCTCTCATCTCTCCTACCACCAGAGGAATAAGAGAAGCTATGAAAAATGAAGGTAAAACTAAAGGAAAACTTCCACCTTATGTAGAGAACACATTCCTTAAAAGCTAAAATTTGAATCCTTGTTTATCAGGTCTACCAATAACTTCTTTTAAAAATGTATTTCTGGGCTGAGGAGAAAGCTTGAAGACTTGGAGTTCAGGTTTTGTGATAGTCCCAGGTTCAATTCCTGACACCACATGTACCAGTACCACGAGTACGATGAGGAATAGCAACCAAAAAAAAAAAAGTTTTTTAAAAAAATAAATAAATAAAATAAAATAAAAAGTTTTAATATTTTGGGGTTATACCCAACAGTGCCTAGGATTGCTCCTGATTCTGTGCTCTTGATTGATCTCTGGCAGAGCCCAGAGAACCATATGTGGTATCTAGGATTGAATCCAGTCAGCTGCATGCAAGACAAGCAAATAATCCCTTTTATCTCTACAACCCTCAACAAAATACTTTTATTGCTAAACACACACACACACACACACACACAGCGATAAAAGTGCAATTTAACCCCCTTTCAGCAAATGAGTGGAGTTCGGGGGTGGAAGCTTGAGCTGCACCTGCTCCCTACCCACCCATGTTCAGTGGGTCATTCCTGGCAGTGCCAAGGAGATTGTATGTGGTACCCGTGATCAGTCTGGGGTTGGCAATACACAATCTAAGCACTCTAACCTAGTTACTAGCTCTATTCCTATTACTTATTTGCAGGGAGCCACCTCTGGTAGTGTTCATAATTACTTGTGGTGATGCTCAGAATACCATATGCAGTGCTGGGGATAAAACCCAGTGTTAGCTGCATGCAAGGCAAGTTCCATAACCCCTGTACTATCTTTCTGGCTTGTCAAATTATTTGTTGTTGTTTCAGAACCAAACCCAGCTACATCCATTATTCCTGGCTCTGCACTCAGGAATCACCTTTTTGCTTTGTTTTGTTTTGTTTTTGGATCACACCCAGCAGCACTCGGGGATTTCCTGGCTCAGAAATCACTCCTGGCAGGCTCAGAGTACTATATGGGATGCTGGGATTTGAACCACTGTCCTTCTGCATGCAAGGCAAACGCCCCACCTTCATGCTATCTCTCTGGTCCCTCAGTCAGCACTTTTTAAAAAGTGTTTTGCATGCTGGAGACCAAGGTTTGATTTCAGTCACTACCTGGTCCCCGAGAGTTTCCTGAGCATCACCAGGTATTGCCCAAGCCTGGGAAATACTGGAGTAGAGAACATGACTGTGTCCTGGTAATAACAAGGCCTGCTTTCCCTGACTCTTTCCTCCTTTGGGTATACCCATCTGTTGTAGGCTGCTGTCAAGAAAGCTTAAAAGAGAGCCAAAGTGATAGCACAGTAGGTAGGCCATTTGCCTTGCATGCAGCCGGCCCAGGTTCTATCCCTGGCATCCCCTATGGTTCCCTGAGCCTGCCAGGAGTAATTCCTGAGTGTAGAGCCAAGATTAACCCTTGAGCACTGCTGGATGTATCCCCAAAACAAAAAACAAAAATGCTTGAAAGTTGGGATTGGAGACATAGTACAGTGGTTAGGGTCTTGCCTTGCACACGACTGACCTGGATTTGATCCTTAGTATCTCTTATGGTCTCCAAAGTACTGCCAGGATTAATACCTCAATGTAGAGTTGGGAGTGAACCCTGAACATTATGTGGGCCCTTCTTGCTCCCAAAAAAGAGAAGTTTTAAAAGCCCTGCACTAGTAGACCAAGTGGGGGCACAGTAGTTATTGCTCCTTGGTAAAGCCCTGGCTTTGCATATATGAGAGCCTGGGCTTAATTGCAGAACCTTCCCAAAATAGATCATATATGAAAAACACCTTTTCAAATGCCTTCCTGTCGAAAAGAGAACACCTTTTAAAGCTGAAACTTTTTTTCTTTCTTGTGTAGGCATTGAATTTTCTCTGCCTTTAATAAATGAAAATGACCGCCAGAAGAAAGTTCCTGGAGCAAACTCAGAGCATGAAGAGTATGTGTTTAGAATCAGCATTTACCACTTTCTGTGGTGGTCTTGGTACACTCGTTTAACACAGGCAATTAAGTTTTGTGCCCGGGATGCTCTAACTCTAGCAATTTCTTAGGGAGCGGGCCATGAGTGATGAGGATGAAGACGAAAGTTTTTCCTGGCTGGAAGAGATGGGTGTGCAAGATAAGATTAAAAAACCAGACATCCTTTCTATCAAGCTGTATCCTTTTGGCTGCCAGTGACTATGTCGTTGCTTTTGTTTGTTTGTTTTGGTCACACTGGGCAGTGCTCAGAGATTACTCGTGGCTCTTCGCCCAGAAATCGCTTCTGGGGGCCGGGCAGTGGCGCTGGAGGTAAGGTGCCTGCCTTGCCTGTGCTAACCTAGGACTGATCTCGGTTCGATCCCCCGTACCCATATGGTCCCCCAAGCCAGGAGCGACTTCTGAGCGCATAGCCAGGAGTAACCCCTGAGCATCACTGGGTGTGGCCCAAAAACCAAAAAAAAAAAAGAAATCGCTTCTGGCAGGCTAGGGGGACCACATAGGATGCCAGGATTTGAATTCCATCTGTCCTGGGTCGGCTGTATACAAGACAAATGCTTCATCATTGTGCTCTCTCTGGCCTTTTTATCATTGTTTTTTACTGAATTACACTAGCAATAATAGTATTTGCTGTTGTGGTTTTATTTTATTTTATTTTACTCATTTACCTCAGCAGGGGATTGGAGCTGGGGCTTGAGTCACACCTTCACATGCTGGGGGCACCTGTGCTCAGTGGACCATGCTATGCCAGTAATCAAACCAAGATTATCACCATCATAATTTTGAATCATAAACCACTCTGTCATAAGTTATGAATTATTACAAGAGAAAACATCTTGTTTTGGTGAAATGTATTAGTTAACAGAACTCTCTGTAGGG
>PVKC010012595.1:0-23636 GCA_004027635.1 Crocidura indochinensis
TGCATTCCAGAAAGGTGTCCTTGTTTAATCTTGTGTGGGGTAGGGACCTTTTTTCAAGACACCTGGAAATTCTTAATGCATTTAGTAGTTTTCTGAAATATAAGTGTTGACTTCTTCTGGAAGGTCATTTAGTCAGAGTAAGACAAGGCTACAAGTACTTTTTCTCTGCTCAACTAGGTTATGTTGTGTTGCAGAACTCTGCTGATAGAAGGCTACAACTCAAAATTTGGATATTGTGAATTTAAGAACTCTGTAAGGTCCTAGAAGCCCCCCAGAGATCACAGTTCTGTTTTACTTTCATTTTCAAAAGCCTGTGAGAAGAATGGGACCATGATAGTTTTGTTTGTAGTCTTGTGAATTCCAGGAAGATAAACATGGCTTCTGTGGAGGGAAGGCTGAGAGAGCTTGACTGCCAGTGATGAGTCAGTTGTGTTAGCTTTACGGGGCAGTGATGGGTTTCATGAGTCTGCTAACACCACTCAATTCAGTACCCTTTGCATTAGGTGAATCAGAACAGGAGCAGAGACGGTCTTGGGATCAAAGACAAAAATCAAATTCCTGAGGTGGAATGTGGTGTATTTTACATCCGATTCCAGCCTGATGATGCATTCAAATGGCAGGTGTTATTTTATCAATGAATTCTGGGCATCAGCTGCTTTTATGAACTCCTTTTCAGGCATGTTTTCTGTTAAGTCTAAGAAAAAGTTAGTTAAAAATGGTTATCCAATCATGTTCGATTTTATTCAACGAGAAAAATTCAACTAATACGACTGTTCTACAATGTTGTGAGGATTAGAAGTAGGTCAGGTGAAGAATTTAGTTTGGGTATTTGTAGGGGCCAACTACAGTTGATGTTTCTCAGGGGTTTCTCTAGGCTGTCTTGGGAGGGTGTCACTTCTTGTAGTGATGTGATATCAGGTAATGCCACTGACTGGGCAGAAGATTTCTTCTTGCTGCAGAGCCTGTGCTCCCCACAGAAAGGTCTAAAAGTAAAAGTTACCAATAAAATCTTGCTTTTTAACTTCTACCATGGACCATAAATGGCTAATGACTCTTTCTTGTTTCTTTAAGAAAGGCTTAGCAGTTGTTCTTGCTTAACAGTTGATCATGGTTGCTTAGCTCCTTTAATCATTGGACCTGCTGGGCTGGAGAAATAGTCTCTCAGGTAGGGTATGTTTTGCATATGGCTGATTTGGGTTCTATTTCCATCACCCCATATGGTACCCAAGTCTCAGCAAGCATGATCCTTGAGCACAAAGCCAGGAGTAAGCTCTGAGCACTTGTCTAGTGTAGCCCAGAAAACCAAAGAATCATCAGATATGCTGAGAACTCTCTGTGGTAAAACAGACTGGACAGACTGGAGCCTAGATCTAATTTTGTTTTCTCAGTCTTGTCTTAGTTAGGAACACACTATTCAAGTGTGGTGACTCAGTACTGTGAACACTGTGGTCCCTGGTGTTCCCCCTTTCCAGATCTGTGGTTTTGCTTCAGTTTAAACAGAGGTGACAATAATCTTTCCCTCTTAGAATTGTTAGAGAACAAATTAAATAATCCATGTAAAATGCTTTTCAGAGGGTCAAAACTAGGTTGTATTAGATGGTATTGTAATGATCATTGTTATAACTATTTGCAATACAGAAATCAGATATAATATGTAACTTTTCTATTTTTTGTGTCCTGTATTCATCAAGTTCTCTCATCTGGAGATACTAGGTATGAATTAGCAATGCTATTTTTTTAATCTTTAATTTTTTTATAGTAAAATAATAAATCCTATGTTAGTCTCTCCATCTCTCTCTTTTTCTCCCTCTTTTGGTCAAATCTTACAGCGTTGCATCAATTTAAAGAAGAATTGATTTCAGTGTACAACATATTCTGTTGCACATATTCATTGCTTCTCTTTATCTTTTCCAAAGATACTACATGCTTACATGGTATCAAACTTTTTCTCAGAATCACTTGGTGGAAACAGTTTTTCGAAAACAAAATAAAATAACGGGGGCTGGAGAGAGTCCAAGAGTAAACTTGTCATGCCTGCTGCAGACCTCAACACACAGGCCTCGCTCCCATCCTCATACTACTAGGAGCGACACCTGAGCACAGAGCCAGGAAAGGCTTTTGTGGTTCTGGAGTGCTGATGGTAGCTCAGAACCCCCCAATAAAAGAACTATTATTCATGACAAATGAACATTAACATTTGTTCTAATGATTTTACAACCAAAGTAGCTAGTGCTTTTCATCTAGTGCTGCGCATTTTGCATCTGTTTAGCATGTTCTTAGGTAAGTACAAATGCAACTTCCCTGCCATGAAGTCATCTTATTTTATACATTTTCAGCCCCAGCAATGTTGAAAACAAAACAGGTGACTTTTTCCCCTTTCTCACCTGAATATTTCTTAGCTATCATAAGCTAGTTGCTCATATCTTTTATCTTCAGTCTTTTATCTTCTTCTGATGTGGTTCTACTGGGGAACTATCACAAAGCAAATCTGTGGCAAATCTGGGGCTGTTTGAGCGGAAGGAATGTCAATGTTTGCCCCCTGGGGACGCTTTGTCAGTAGATATTTGTATCCTGGAGAATTTGAATGGAACGCCACCTTTGAATTATGGTTCCTTCTGCTCAATTCTTCCCCCTGGAGCATCTTACCTGAGGCACCTTCACATCTGAGTCCCATTATTGTGCTGCCTGGTTTTTTTTTTTTTTTTTTATTCTTGTTATTTTACCTGGGCTAAGTAATCGTGACTTTTTAAAATAAAAAGCAAATAGTGGTGGAAGAGTGACTAAAAAACTGAGACATTATCAGGTGCTGTCGTGTTACTTTGAAGGATGTTGCAGCATAGTGCAAAGAGCTGGTAAAAAGGAGCAGCAGGAAATGAAATAATGGGGTACTCCAAAACAGCAAGTTTTTTTTTTGTTTTGTTTTTTGTTTTTTGAATTTATTGGCTCGCCCCTCACCTTTTCAGTCTCTCCCCACTCTCACTCTTCCTTTCTTCCCCCTAGTCTTTAAAACATTTCTGTCTCCCCCATCCTGGCTTTTTTCATTTGTTTGTTTTGTTTTTGTTTTTTGGTCTACAACCTGTGATGCTCAGGGGTTATTTTGGCTCTGAGCTCAGAAATTGCTCCTAGCTTGGGGGACCATAACGGATGTGTGTGTGGGGGATCAAACTGTGGCCCATCCTGGGTCAGCTGCGTGCAAGACAAATGCCCTGCGTCTGCAGCACTGCTCAGCCCCCCCCCCCCCAAGCTATAGTCTGTTCTTAAAAATTAATTAATTAAATAGACCTGTAGAAAAAATGCACCGTTTGGAAACTTCTCTCCTACTCTCTTGCAGTTGTGTGGTTCTACTTTGTTTTGGTGTGTATTTATTTTTGTACCAGAACTTCCAAATGAAGGCTAATAATACTCTTAAGAAAAGTATAATTACGAAGGTAAATCTGTATTAAAAATTGCATGGTACAAGCCTCAAAGTTAAATATAATTATTAGTGGATAGTTTTCTCTGTGATAATTGTCCATTTATAGATTTGTACATAAAGTAGTTTTTAAAAGTTGTGTATCTTTTATGTTCATTGATTCCCCACAAAGTATATTTCACTTGATCATAGTCAAAACAACCCGCATTGGTATAATAGAACCACACCTTTGTGAAAATGACTGGGAAAAAAAACCCCACTAAAATATAAATATCCACTTCTATTGGCCAAATACTCTGTGGTAGCTGCCAAGCTCTAGAGCCTCCTCCCTTCTGGGCCCAGTGTCCTATTTTTAACTTTTCCTGTGTACTCATCCCTGCCCAGGCTGGTGACTTGGACAGCATTTGCCACTGCACTGGCAGTGTAAGCTGTGAGTATACTACCTCTGACTAGATAGATGGGCTGGGCCTTCATTCGAGAGTGGGACTGGTCAGTGACTAGCCCAAAGGCTTCCTTCCATAAGGACAGTAGAAAGGATATGTGCAGAGTCAGGAGGTGCTGACTTCCAATCCTGTTTCTATGGCCACTGCAGACCTGTACTACTTGGAAGGTCTTCAAGGAATGAGGGGACCCTGGACATCACTGGGCTTAACCTTTCAGGATTGAGATGTTAATTCATTTAAACAAATTTCTCATGAAATGTAAGGGTCCGTGATACCCCATTTCCGCCGCCTGACCAGATAAATGAACAGAGACAAGAGGCCCAAACAAAAAGATTAAGTGAGTTTATTTATTGTCTGACTGGCCCGAAGCATTGGCCAGATCAAAACCACCAACTATCAGTGCGTCTGTCCAGACAGAGGCAAGGGAGAGAGCACGCGTCTAACCATAGTCCCACACGTCCATAGTGACGGAAACCCGAGAGCCCGCGTGGCTAGAAACGCTCGTCTGGGTAACGCATGGCCAGAGAGAGAGCGCGCCGGAAGTAAGAGAGCACGCCAGCCTTCTGTTTCCCCCTATATAAGATAGGAAGTGGGAGGAGCCTTGAGGGTGGAGCCTTCACCAGATAACTAGGGCAACACGAATGAGGTGGCGGTGAGGGCGGGGTTTCCCTTCGGTGAAGAATCAGTTGCAAGGAAGGGGCAAGGCTTGTCCTTCACAAAATAGGGTCCCCCCCTCCTTAGGCAACCTGTGCATGGGTTCCTTCACAAAATAGGTTCCCCCCTCCTTTCAGAAGTATTCATCTTTCTGTCAAATATATATAACTTAAAAATCTGGCTGCACTGGCTACATTTCTTTTTTAGCATTAACCTTTATTTTATTTAAACACTACCTACAAATCTCATCTCCTTTTCCTCCACTCTCTTTTCTCAGGTACCCTTAGAAAATGTACCAGTGGATAGTGACAATATCCACTGGTCAGTATTTACTGGTTTGACTTTTGGTTTTACTGGGCATCTGTTTTTTTTTTTTTTTTTTCCTTGGGGGGCGTGGGTGGTGTTTACACCCAGACAGAGGCAATCAGGGCTTACTCCTGGCTCCATGCTCAAAAATCGCTCCTGGCAGACTCTGGGAGCCATATGGGAAGCAGGGATTTGGGATCCAAACTGAGCTTTGTCCTGTGTTGGCCACATGCAAGGCCAATACCCTACCACTATGCTGTTGCTCCTGCCCTTCTGCATCTGTTATAATTGTATCACATTGCACACAGAGGTGAAATTATCTAATACTTGCCTAAAATAGCTAACCTATTGTGTTGTCATTGCTATGCAAATATCCAAATATATTAATTAATGTTCCTCCGGTCAGCATGTATTCTTCATATAACAGAAAGCAGTGTTTTAAATCATAATTTGCATAGTGACTAATCAGTTAAAAACAATATACTATGGGACTGGAGTATTTGCACAATTGTAGGACATTTGCCTTGTATGAGGCCGAGGTCAACCTGGGACAGTCTTGGGTTCGCTCCCTATCATCCCAGATGGTTCCCAAGCCTGCCGGGAGGGATTTCTGAGCCCAAAGCCAAGAGTAACCCCTGAGCATCACTGGTGTGGCTCAAAAACAAAAACAAATGAAATAAAACCAGCAAAAACCCAATATAATATTTTACTTTAATTGATTCATGTGGCCGAAGATTATTTTCTCAGATTCTTCATGTTCATGACTTCCGAGTATTCATATGTATGTATAAGAGTTATTTTGAACTTTGAACAGAGTTATTTGAACATATATTTGAGAATTTAGTAGATGACTAGCTTAGAACTCTTCTGCTACTGAAGGCAATATTTTTCGTTGAGCCCGAAGTCATACATATAGAAGGTATGTGTCATAACCCTGTTCTATGAAGAAGAGCATGTTTCTCACTTCAGATATTAAATTCAAATGTGTCAATGTTTTGGCATTTGGACTTATTTTAGTCATTCAGGTTTTTTTTTCTTCTTCCAGAATGGTATTCAAATATGCCCAGTCTCATCCTGTAGATGTCTCTTTGATTATCCCCAACATTTCTTGCAATCTGAACACAATGCCTCTTCAAGATTATTGTGGCTTAGCTTTTACCTAATCCGGACAATTTTGCTGCTGAGTCTCTGTGGTTTTTACTTTTACTCTCTCAAAAACAGGGATTGTTCTGAAGAGACAGTGTGTGCCAGGAGCAAAGGGAGACCCCATCCCTGTCTGGACCTGCTGTGTTTTGCTTGTGTTCCCCTGCAAAGTAATGGCCAGCTCCATCACTTCCTTGTGGAAAGTGGGAAGCCACATGGTGTTAGGAGTGGAAATGGCTGGTGACAGGCAGGAGAGGCTGGTATGAGCCTCTTGAGTGAGTGAGCGCTTTGACACACAGAGTAACAGCCCATTATCACTTGCTCTGGTGTCAAAACAATACAGCAGTTTGAACTGCATCTCAGCTCCCTCCTGCTGTCACACCAGCTCCCCTCCTAAGTCATTAGAGTGTTGGCATGAACTCTTTCCGGGATCAGTCATTGCTGTATTAAGAGAGGAGGGAGTTTTTATTAATGCAATTGAGGAAGTGAATATTAATCATCTACCCTGTGTCAGGTCTGGTGCCGGGATTAGTTCTTCATACCAACAGCAAGATGATGCCTGCTCTCAGGAGCCTTCTTTTGGAGAGAAACGCTGGAAAGGGCACAGAGAACTGCACTGAGAGTTCCAAGGAGGCAATTAGTTCCCAAGGTGGGAGAAATCCATTTATAAAGGCTGATGTGGGAGCTTAGATCTGATAAGGGTCTTGACAAGACTTTAGGATTTTGAGGGGTTGGAAAGAGGGGAGGAAGAGAGAGGGTTGACAAACTGCTCAGTTTTGCTGGGGTGCAGTCTCTATAAAGAATCAAGAATCTGCTTTAGAGAAACTGTCTGCCAGGCTAAAGCACTAATGGTTTATTTAGTGGACTCTTGGCTGAAGACTTGGAGTCAGGGGATTGATGTGTTAGGAATGTGTCCATGCATATTAAGAAGCTGACTTAGAGCCGGGAGGTGGCGCAGGAGGTAAGGTGCCTGCTGCCTTGCCTAGGACGGACCACGGTTCGATCCCCCGGTTCCCATATGGTCCCCCGTGCCTGCCAGGAGCGAGACTTCTGAGCGCATAGCCAGGAGTAACCCCTGAGCGTCACTGGGTGTGGCCCAAAAACCAAAAAAAAAAAAAAAAAAGAAGCTGACTTAGATATTAATCAGTGAAGGCTGCAAGTAGCTACATGTAGCAGGAACTCCACAATAGTGGCTTAACCAAAAAGGCATGTTGTTTGCCTTCTGTAGGTGACCCACTTAAGAATCTCCACAATTCTGTCAGGGAAGTGGCCCTGGCTCTCTCCTGGGAATTTTGTTTTCGTTTCCCCTCAAAGTGGTTATTGTATCTCTAAACTTGTAATTCAAATTGTAGGCAGGAAGAAAGTATAAGAAGAAGGGGAAAAGGCCAAATATCTCTGATTGTGGTGCTATGGTCTATGAGACTTTGTCATTTATGTCAATTTTAGATTAACAGGTTAATAATCAGTTTTTTGTTTTTGACACAACTCTGCTCAGAAAAAAATGAGGAAAGCCTCTGGGAGAGTGAGAGGAGTGAGAAGAGACTGGGAGGAGAGAGTGGAGAGAGAGAGATTGATTTGATTATTGGTAAAGAAATTGGACATTGCTGGACATAACTTGTTTGGGAAATCAGGGTCTATAGAGAGCAGACATCAGAAAACTAACCTTGGCAGGACTTCTAGTTAGACGTGGAGAGAGAATTTCTGAATTTGACTTTTATTTCTAGTTTGTTGAATGAAAGAGTATGGGACAGTGTAGAAAACTAGACTCTAAATATTGCTTCATTATCAAGCAGGCAGGTGATTGAAAAAGAGTTTCAACAAAAAAACATTTTTTTATCAACAAAATTAAGAATTTTATTTAATTAATTAATTAATTAATTTATTTATTTATGTTTGGTTTTTGGGTCACACTCGGCAGTGCTCAGTGGTTACTTCTGGCTCCATGCTCAGAAACTACTCCTGGCAGGCATGGGGGACCATATGGGGCACTGGGATTCGAAACAATGACCTTTTGCATGAAAGGCAAACGCCTTACCTCCATGCTATCTCCCGGGCCCCAAAATTAAGGATTTTATTTAATTTAATTAATTAATTAATTAATTTTTTTGTGTGTGTGTGTGTCTGGTTTTTGGGTCACACCCGGCAGTGCTCAGGGGTTACTCCTGGCTCCATGCTCAGAAATTGCTCCTGGCTGGCACGGGGGACCATATTGGGCGCCGGGATTCGAACCGATGACCTTTTGCATGAAAGGCAAACGCCTTACCTCCATGCTCCAAAATTAAGGATTTTAAATCTGTGATGCAAAAAAAGTGATCAGATGATGTTTTTGAAAATATTTCCGGATAAACACTAAATTTCAAAAATAAACCTAAGAATTATGAGATGATACAAAAAATACTTATTTTTAATAGTTTTCACTTGATTTGTGGAACCAGTGATCTAGCAAAAATAGCTCATATATTAATTTATAATAGATGACAAAAAGGATTCTGTAATGATTCTTGGAAATAGTGTTTTTTGTTTTAAATATTTACACTTAGTTCCCATAGGGGAATTAGGAGATCACAGGTACAGATTCTTTCTAATAGGACAATTTGTTATAGTCTTTTCCCGATCAATGGCTCATTTACATTCTCTATGAATATCCAGGAATCTCATGCCATGCAAAGTAAACATAGAGTTTTCATTTTTTTATATGTGTTTGGACCTATTAGGAGAGATGTCTTTTTTTGTTTGTTTGTTTATCACTGATTTCTTTCTTCACCTGTCAAGAAAAGGTACTTACAGCTGGTATGTATGAGTCTCAGTTTTTTTTTTTTTTTATACGTGAAGGGGAAAAAAGAACTTTGAGGAATACAAAGAAATTTGGTACTTGCCCTGGGTGGGGAGACTTGTGACTACATTGTAAAGAGAAGACAGTCACATAGAATCCATAACAGACTACTTAATGATGGTCTAAAGCAGATGCTCTTGCCTGGAAGTTGTGCAGGTTAATGGGGGCCTACAGCCACATGAGGGGGTTCATCTCCTGCATGAGGTTGTCCTCTCATGGCTTGTCTTTTTGGAGATCTTGCTTTATTTTTTTTAATATTTTGTTAGTATACATGGCTCTTGTATCCTCTGTTTTCCTCCTCTTCATTGGTTCTCTCTTCCTCTCTTTTATTTCTAGAAATGCCAACTAAGCCTACGGCCATATCAACCTAACTGCACTCAATCTTGAAAGCTAAGTAGGGTTAGGTCTGGTTAGCTTTTGGATAGGAAAAATGCCAAAGAAGACTATCCCAAAATAAATCAGAAATTCTCAGCATTTATTTTTTGTGTATTAAAAGTTTGCCTCACTCCTTCCCTACAACCTAGATCCTATCCATTGTCTTTTGACTGTCAGGTCAATGGTGCTTTCTATTAAGAAATCTGGGACCAGGCAGTACCATCTGGTTGGTCTTCTTTGTGTCTTTTCCCAATTGACTTAAGTTTCTTCCCTTCTTTCAGAGTTAAGCTTTTCTACTTAATTTAACCATGTCCTTCTTTGAATCTTTTTCTTTATGTGTTTTCTGATATATTTACTCCCTCTGCAGTCGAACTCAAATGGTGGACCTGGTTCCAATCAGGATTCCTATCCCAGTCCAACAGTCCATTTTTCCAAAACTGTTAGTTGCATTGGTCTCTGTTCCTTCTAGAAGTCATCCACACTATAGAGTGAAGTTCCATTTCTTGCCTTTTTTCCTCCTCCTCTGGTCTATAAGTTATTTCAACAACTTTGCCTCTTGCTTTGTGACATTTATTAACCTCTGTAAGCCTCTATTTATCTGTAAATTTAAAAAGTACCTACTTTCTATCCTGTTTTGAAGATAAACTGACAACCAGTGATAGTCTTAGCTTAGTGCTTAGAACACGATGGCATTCATTTGAAAAGATGATTTGTGGGGACCAGAGATGGAATAGGCAGTCAGGCACTTACAGGGCTGCCTGACCATAGAGCCACTATGAAGCCTTGAGCACCCCTAGATGTGGCTCCCTTCCTCTAAAAGACTGTTAAAAAAATTCATAACTGAGGCAGGGCAAAAACAATTTATAACTAAAACAGTATTCAAGTCGGGGTGATAGTATTCTCCTTCTTTCAGATAATGTTGAATACACTTAAAAGTATAATTTAAAAGGTGGAGGGGATTGTCTTATAGTAATGTCTTTGGTGAGCTACTAAATGATAAATTCTACTCAGGGAAAATGTAATTAAGTTTTTATTTTATTTTATTATTGTGTGTGGAAGTTCGCACCCAGTGATTATCAGGACCATGCACTAAGAATAAACTCTGGGCTCCTATATACAAAGCCTCCTTTGAGACATTTGTCCAACTCCTGGATATCCTCAAGTTGGGTTTTCTTTTTGTTTGTTTGTTTTTTGAATTTATAATCCATTTAACTGGTAAACCTCATCTTAGCATCGGTTCTCTCCGAAAGTAATACAGTAGCTTTGCTGTGCTTTAGCCAGGTGGACCAATTAGAATCACAGTCATATCTCCCATAAGACTTGTTTTTATCACCAACCATATAGGATTAAACCTAGGTTTGGGTACACATATATGGTCTTCTTGGAGGAAATGTTTAGCCTGCCCTGATTTTCACATAGTCAGAACAGTGAGAATAATCGCAGCAAAGTTTTAAATGAGACAGAAATGACAAAGATAGAATGGGAAATTTTCTTTTTCTTAACTTCTAAAGAGTGACTTGGAAGGAAGTCTTGGCAGAGGTGGCAAAAGAAGATTTGTTAGAGTATGAAAATGGAATGTATCTGACAGAGTATAGTAAGTGATACAATGTGATGTGAATTTAAAATAGCATTTTCTCTGAAATGAGATGTTTATCATAAGAATTAAGAATTTACCCCAGATAAATAAAAGCCATTTATTAGCAATCATTTATTTAGGCTTCATTAATTAGAAGAAATGTCTCTAGCTATCTAAGGTATCTTAGACTAATAATGGAGTTTTAGAAGAGGCAGAAAAGACTTACAGCTTTAAAGAAGCACACTTTATTTTTTGTATGTACAGAGGTGAATGTAAATGTTTTACCAGGCCATTAGTGTATGTTTTGATCTACCTTTTACACTTACTAACTGCTTAGTTATAGTAGGAAAATTCATCATAGGTTTTAGCACTTGCTTTTATGATAGTCTTATGATGTCATTCCTGTGTAGTACATTACATTAAAAAGTAGAGTGACCACCTGGAGTAGCCAGTTGAAATAATGAAGCATTCATTCTCCTGGAGTCGAAAAATTCCATAGTTAAAGTTAGAACAACATGAGCTGTGGCGTCAGCTTTTTTAAATTGCGATCTCTCTTCCCTATTAGAGATCTATATAGGTGATAATTCCTAGTCTTCTTTGGGAAGAAACAAAAATTTCAAGTAACACTGAGCAATGTTCAATTCAATATTAATTCAGTCTATGGAATTGTCAAGTTATCTGGCTATGAGGAAGGAGTGGAGAGTAAATGGCAGTTGAACTCTAAGACCAAAGGAGATGGGATATTTCAGCCAAAACACAGTGACTAGTTTCATACTCTGGCCAGTAAATTTACCACAGTCCATTCGAGGCCTGCAATATTATTCAACTAATTTCAGAGACTGGGATTAGGGTTGTTTTATCCAAATGTCCTTGTGGATCAGAGTTCAACAAGGAGTCCTGGTTAGTTTCATGGATCACGGAACACAATCTACTGTGGATATCTGTGGATATGGGTTTTGTTTGTTTTTGTTTGTTTTTGTTTGTTTTTGTTTTGGAGCCACACCCTGTGGTGCTCAGAAATTACTCCTGGCTGGGAGAGGGTGGACCATATGGAATGGCAGGAATCAAACCCTGGTCTGTCCTAGGTTAGCTGCATGCAAAGCAAATGCCCAAACCTACCGCTGTGCTACCACTCTGACCCCAGCCAGATATATGGTATTTTTAAAACACACACACACACACACACACACACACACACACACACATATACACCACACACATCACACCCTCCCCACAAAGGTTTTGTTCTGTAGTGCTTTTAAGATCTCTCAAGTAGTCTTCACTGTTAAACCAGCACGCACACAGAAAAGCAGTTCATCTCTGTGATGGTCTGCACAATTCATTACCTACTCTGGCCTATGTAGTATGTACAAAGGGAAAGACAAGTCAGTGTAGAAGTGTGGCCATGATGGAGTGATAAAGAGGAGTCCTGCTCCCCAACTTCACCCTCCCTCATTATTTGCACAGGTGCAATCCAATCCAGCAGTACATGGGGAAGATGAGCTAGAAAATATTTTGAATTTGAAGTTAGTTTACCCAGCGGTGCTCAGGGCTTACTCCTACCTCTTACTCCTACCTCTTTACTTAGGGATTACTCCTGGTCAGTGATCCTGGGGAATTAGATGGGGTGCTAAGGATTAATCTAGTTCTGCTGTTTGCAAGGTAAGTGCCCTATGTGCCTTACTATCTCTCTGGCCCCGAGAAATTGAAGTTCTAAACATTATCTCATACAGTAGAAAGGGCTATCTATATCACTATGGTCAATCTTTAAAAACAAAGCAATACTAAATAGAATGCAGGTTCTACACAGATTCCTTCCGTTGAAAAATGTAGCCTCAGTTGTAGGTGGATTTATAATGTGGTATAGAAAAAAATGAGTCTTGAACTTCCTCTTTTTTGAAGTTTTTTTTAGAAAGATTACATTACATAATTTAATTTTCATGTATGTGTCATTAAAAATCAACATCTGTGGGGCTGGGCTGTGGCGCTGGAGATAAGCTGCCTGTGCTAACCTAGGACGGACCACGGTCCGATCCCCCGGTTCCCCATATGGTCCCCCATGCCTGCCAGGAGCGACTTCTGAGTGAATAGCCAGGAGTAACCCCTGAGCGTCACCGGGTGTGGCCCAAAAACCAAAAAGAAAAAAGAAAAATCAACATCTGCATATGCTAGCCAAAATAATACACTGCTGGGGCTAGAGCAGTGGTGCAAGTGGCAGGTAGTTTGCCTTGCTCCTGGCTAACCTAGGACAGAGTTGGGTTCCATCCCCCAGCGTCCCATATAGTTCTCCCAAGCCAGGAGCGATTTCTAACTGCATCACTGGGTGTGCCCCCCCCAAAAAAACAAAAAAAATTAATATACTGCTTATTTTTAGAATATAATTTCTTTTTTTTTTTTGTTTTTGGGTCACACCCGGCAGTGCTCAGGGGTTACTCCTGGCTCCATGCTAAGAAATTTTTCCTGGCAGGCATGGGGGACCATATGGGGCACTGGGATTCGAACCGATGACCTTTTGCATGAAAGGCAAATGCCTTACCTCCATGCTATCTCCCGGGCCCCATAATTTCTTGATTTTTAAAGTAAACAGTAATTTGCATACAATACATGCATTGGTTTACCATCATTTTGTCCATGACGAGTTAGCTATGCTGTGTCTCCGAAGTCTACATATGGTCTGCCAGCTTTCAACCTTTTAAATTCAATGCTTTTTTTTTTTATCTCTATCAATTTAATGTACACTTTCTTCCCTTCAGGGCACAAACTAGCATTGGTTCTGTTTACCTGGCTCAAACTTTTTTTGTACATGACATATGGCAGCATATTGGCTTTTTTTTTTTTTTTTCTGGAAGGGGGGCGTGGTCATGCCTTGATGCTTTGGGCTACTTACTGTTTGGTGCTTGGGAGTTAGCTCTGGGGATCAGGGGATCAGGCAGTGCCTGGAATGGAGCCGAATCTCCTATATAGAGGAGGCTCCTACAGCCCATGGAATTCTCTTTTGGACACAGCATATATATATATATATATATATATATATATATATATATATATATATATATATTCTGATAATTTTTCTTTGTTTTGAGGCAATACCTACTAGTGCTCAGGGGATACATCTAGTGGTGTGCTTGTGGGGACTGTTGCTTCTGACTGGGAACTATGGTGTGCAGAGCATGTGATCATCCTGGTGAGTGAACCTTTCAGCTCCCTGGAAGTTTCAAAATTGAAAGAGGGCCACACTTTGTTTTTAGGTATCTTTGTTACTATTTGTATTTTGACTCCAAATTAAAACTGAAAATAAAATTCTGTGCTAAACCATTTAATCAATAGGTATTATGTTTTAAGGATGGGTGAAAAAAAGTAATAACATAACTGAATGTAGAACTGACTGTGAAAAGAGAAAACTTCGAGTGGACTCTAATGATTGTCATTGATTCATAGAAAATAGTCTGTCCTCTTCATTCTCTGGTATCTTAGAATCTCTCTCTTCCATGACATTTTACATGAAATATGATCTCATCTGTGCTTAGTTGCTTACAATGTTTAGGAGCTTCTTTATGAGGTGATGCATATGTATATGTGTGATATGTGTGTATATATATATATATATATATATATATATATATATAATGTTTGCTCTAGTTTTATGATTCCTGAAGATAGTAAAGGAAGTTGTTTTCCAAGTCTGTACTGATATATTTTCTTTGTATCTCAATTTATAAATTTAGAAAGTAAAGATTATACCATTTTAAGTATTTTTTGAGGACCAGAGAGATAGATACACAATAGGTGGAGCACTTGTATTATATGAGGCTGACATAGATTCTGTCACTGACATCCGTATCATCCCCAGAGACCAGCAGGAAATGATACCTGAGTGCAAAGCCAGCAGTAACTCTGAAACACTGTTGGGTGTGTCCCCCAAACAAAAACAAAACAAACCAAAAATAATTTTTTCTATAAGGTCGATAACAACAGAAATCTACTATTGCATTTGTTTCCTTTTTGATTTTACACTTTATATTTGGTTTTTATATGCTGTTCAGGGTCTTCCAAAGCTAACTGATCATATGAACTAGACTTTCTATAGATACACTATCATAAGTATTATTATCTTTATTTAAAACACTTAATACTAGGGATCAAACTTTGGGCTTCATATGTGTGAAGCATGTATTCTACCACTGAGCTACATTCCTGTTCTTATAAGGGTATTGTTTATTTTTCAGCAGATAATCTCCCTAGTGACTCACATATTTAATTACTCAACACAAAGTTGCTTTCTTTTTTTAAACATGAATTGTAGGTAAAGTAAGATTTTCTATCTGCAATTCAGTTACCTTGAGTGTTAGTCAAATTTAACAACAATGTGTAGCTTAGTGGGTGTTTAGACCTCCTGGCTTTGCTCACAGTCCTGCCTCACAGTCCTGCCTCTGACTGTTGCATTACTGTCTGTGTGTCCCTTCTTCCTAAACAGCCCTCAGTTTGTCTAAATCAAGTCCCCCAGCAGCTCCTCTCTGTAGGTGACCATCGGTGTTCCAGGTTAGTATTTTCTCCTGACATAGTGGCTGCTGTGGTTGGTGGCTAATTAAGGCATCAGCACTAGAAAGTGAAACCGAAAACATCAGCACTGGAAACAGACAAACTATTTGTTAAACATATATATATATATATATATGTATATATATATAAATACTTATATGTAAGTAAATACTATACATAAATAGTATATGTAAATACAGTTGACTACCAGCAAAGCAGTGTTTGAATCTATGCAATCCACACATATTTCTCCATGTCCCCTAAATACATTTCTCAGAATTTTTTTGTTTTTGTTTTTGGGCCACACCAGGCCGCACTCAGGAGTTACTCCTGGCTCTGAGCCCAGAAATAGCTCCTGGCAAGTTCGGAGGACCATATGGGATGCCAGGAATTGAACAGGGGTCTGTCTGGGGGTTGGCTGCAAGCAAGGCATTTGCCCTACCACTGTGCTATGGCTCCAGCCCCTTACAATTTTTATATGTATATGTCAAAGAAAAATTATTCTTATGAATTGTGCCTTTGTTTCTAACTCATACCAATCCTGCTGACTTTGTGAACTCAACAATCATCATTTTCATCCAAATCATTGGCCAAATATTGAATGGGAAAGGCCAAAGAGTATGTGGGCTTTTTTTTTTGTTTTTGTTTTTGGGCCACACCGGTGGTGCTCAGGGGATACTCCTGGCTGTCTGCTCAGAAATCGCTCCTGGCAGGCACGGGGACCATATGGGACACCTGGGATTCGAACCAATCACCTTTGGTCCTGGATCGGCTGCTTGCAAGGCAAACGCCACTGTGCTATCTCTCCGGGCCCATATATGGGGTTTTTAAGGCTGAGTCTGGACTTTGAGGCTAGAGCATATTCAGTTAGGCTCAGTGTGTCTAGCTAAACTGTTTTTAAGTACACTTAGATCTTGCCTCTTAAACTGTGGGTTGCCACACACACACACACACACACACACACACACACAGTGTGTCTAGCTAAACTGTCTTTAAGTACACTGAGATCTTGCCTCTTAAACTGTGGGTTGCCCCCCCCCACACACACACACACACACACGCAGCAATCACAAATTTCTAAATATAAAAGTACCAAAAATTAATCAAAATTCCCCATGTAATAGATGTTTTTACATTGTGTGGCTAGCGTTGAATTTTGAAGTGGTAAAGAGTTTAAGTAGTTTAAAAGGCTTAAGTAACTGTGATCTAAGATATTGTGAAAATTTTCTGAAATGTTTCTGTCATTCTTAGATCCCTGGTCAAGAGATACGATTTTATACTTGGTGTACTGAACTTTTCTACTTTAAAATTCTGATACTTGAGTTAAATTTTGACTTATTCTAAGGGACTGGGGACATGGTTCAGTGGCAAAATGCTTGTCTTGTATGTGTGAGATCCCGTTCAGTTCCCTCTACTGCTTAGTCCCCTAAACACTGCCAGGAGCAAACTCTGAGTTTAGAATAGTACCACCAAGCACAGGTTGGGTATGACCCAAAGACTGTAAAAAACTTTCTTCTGAGTGCCAGAGAGATAGAATAGGGATCAAGACACTTGTCTTTTGTGCAGCCAAATCTGTTTTCAATCTCCACACCACACGGGGTTCCCTGAACACCACCAGTAATGATCCCTGAGCAGAATAAAGACTAAGCCCTGATTACTGCTGGTTTTAGCTCAATTATCCCACCACAACCACTGCAAATTGGCTTGTTCTAGAATTTGACGTATTTTAAAAAATTATTTTACTTTTATTCTTTTAATCATTATATTATTTCTACAGATTCTTCCAATATTCTGAAGAGTGAGTACCTTGGGCCAGGAAACCTAATTCCTGCCTGATACTCTTTTATGATTTTATTTCCTAGAGTAGCTTATAGGAATTTTTTAAATTATGGATCTAACATTTCCAGTTTGAATCTCTTTCTGTTTAAGAAGCTAGTCTCTGACTTCACATAAAGTATTTGTGAAAGTGCATTGTACATTCTGGTTTTCCAGGGTTGGGACCTTTGATTCCTATAGATTCTTGCTTAATTCTGGCTTTCCACTATTTTTATGTATTTTAAAATTAACTCTCACTGAAGAAATTGGGGGGGGGGGGCGTTGGTGGCAAACCAGCAGTGCTCAGGACTTCCTTCTGGCTTGGTTTTCTACAATTCGGACACATAGGGGACTGTCTGTAGTTAAATCAGGATTGACTATGTGTAAAAATGCCTTAATCACTGCACTATGTCTGTGGCCCCACATTGGAGAACTTGTTAAGTAAGTTGTACAGAGACTGTTTAGTGGAAAGTTCAGGTCCTGGCACCATTCCTTACCAGGGGATCTGATCTTAGAAGAGTTACTTAATTTTGTACTTTATTTGTAAATGAGTTAAGATCCTTAATTAGTTTATGGCTATTTTAAGAATTAAGTGATCTTATAGAGCAGGGATCTCAAACTCAGTTTACTTGGAGGCCGCAGGAGGCAAAGTCGGGGTGATTCTTGAGTGCAAAGTCAGTAGTAAGCCTTGAACATTGGGGGGCGGTGTGACCCAAACAACTAAAACAAAACAAAACAAAACAAAAATAGATTCCTCTAGGGCAGGGCCACAAATGGCCCGTGGGCTGTAAGTTTGAGACCCTGTTATAGAGGAATGGATATGAAGAGGATTATGCTGAGCGAAATGAGTCAAAGAGAGGGATAGACCTAGAATGATCTTGCTCATTTGTGGTATATTAAAAAAAGATAGCATGGTAATTTTAGGAGGGAGGGAGGTCTCTCATAGGGGCTGGAAGGAAACTGGTGACGTAGGTGGCAGGAATTGTGCATCAGTAAAGGGTGTTGTACATTGTATATTTAAAATTCAATCATGAAAGACTTGATAACTGATAAAATTAAGCTATTATTCAATAAGTAATATCATAAATAATATCTTTAGTAACTTTTTGCAGATAATATCTACCCATACAAATTCACACAATCACTATGTCTTTGTTTAGCACATCCCATCTTTTTTCTGGTCATCTCTTTCTCAACAACTCTGTCCATGGACTCATCCCCATCCTCTCTTTCATCTTCATTCCCTTGATTCATTCTCCTCCTCTGCATCTTTCCCCATCATCACTGCAGTCATTCAAGTGAGGACTCGGGTGCACTTGGTTTCCATTCTCACACAGAGGTTGTGTTGCTTGGGCACATAGTGGCACAAAGTGATTTTGGACCTCATTGAGGCTGTTTGCTCTTCTGTGGTGCTTGCGGGTGGGGTGGTGGTGGTGGTGGTGGTGAACTTGTGCCCTCCCCCCCAAGTGGCTGTTCTGCCACTGAGTCAGTCTTGCTGCTCACTCCCCTTTCTATTGAGACCTCCTTCCCTAAAAACACGCGTTCCTAGAATAATCTTTTGGTTCACTATGTGAGTTCCAGTAATGTGTCTTATAGCCCGAGCTGCACCTTACCTGAGAGCTGTGGCATCCAGGTCTGTTCTGGCTCATACCTCCCACAGGGCAGCTGCACAGAGACAGGTTAGAGGGCTTTTATGGGGAGGAGGACTAGCTGAGGATTAGCAGCGCTATGGCTTGCATTGGCAGCCTCCAGCTCTCAGAAGGCTCTTTGGGAAGGAAGGTTTGGGTCTCAGGGGGTGGATTGTTAGCTAGCCTCGTTGCTGTTTCCCTGGGCTTTCTCACAAAGCACTGCACATTGTGAAAACAAAACACATTATTAACATATAGGGTTGAAATGTAATGGTCTCAAGGATAATCAGTGAGAACTGTGAAAATGTAATCAGGAAAATAGAGGGTTTCATTGTATTTATGTTTCAGCTTGCTACCTTGTTTGGGGTATAATTGTAAAGACTGCCTATTTTTAAAAATTTTTGCAAGATGCCAAGAGTAAATATTAGTACTTACCATGGACCATGCAATATTCATGTAATTAGCCATTTCTAAATTTTTGGAATTTTTAAAATAAGAATAGATTCAAGAGAGTTTGGCCACAAGAGCTTTTTATTTTCTATTTAAGTATATATGTGTGTGTGTATCTATATATGATGTATATGGTATATATATCCTACTAGAAATAAGCATGTGGAGTTTGATTTCTATACCATGAATAATTGTACTAAAATATTTTGAGGACATATTCTAAGTTTGTATTTACATGTGAAGGTTCAGTGAATACTTGTGAGGAAATTCCTTTCCTTTTCTCTAAAATAAGGCTGGTGCTGATGTGCTTATCTTTCTCGCTCCACCCTCCACCCCCCAAATGTGCCCACCTTTTTTCTAACCCATCAATTGCCTGTTCACTCTCTTTCTCTCAGATCCTCCTCAGGGGACAAATACTTTGAGTGTGAATTCAAGATTCAGACTACTTGGCCACTTAAGTAAGGGATTCCTGGACCCATTTAGACCAAATGGTTTTGTTTCTCTGTTGGCTACCCAAAGCTTCATATCCATAGGTCTCCTTCAAAGTGGTGTTGGAGGGGAGGCAGTCTAATGTCCCCCTCCCCCTCTGTTCTGAGAACTGTTCTGGTCCGATTGTCTTTGACTTTCGTGATTTAGGATGAAACCAGTATTCTGCAAGGCTCTTTTTGAACTGCTTTGTTGTGGAAGAGCAGGTTGAGGGTGGGCCAGAACAGATTGTCACCATGTAAATGGGGAGTCGGGGGACATAATTTTCTGTGCTCACACCTATCTCTCAGCCAAAGACATTTCAGGTTAGTTGTGTGCCTGCACTGGTGAAGGAATATCGTCTCATTTGAACTGGGACAACCCTAGTGCTGGGTACATTCTGTGGTATTATATTTGCCAACTCGCATTCAGCCCATGCATTTATAATTACTCAACTGTTTCCATGCATTGAGTCATTGCAAAAAAAAAAAGCCACTTCTTTGTAGAACCTCATTAAGATTTCAGCTACTAACAGATTTTAGTTTACAGTTCCAGCTTTTATGATATTAAGATATGGAGATTTGGGCTCCTGGGAGGGGTTATTTACAAGTTTAAAGCTTTTAGGCAAGTATCAGTTATTTTTAAGGGCATAACCAAGAGGGATAAGGGGTAGTCCGGTCTTCTAATGTCAAATCAGAGTTTGATATATAAAAATAATAAGGCCAAATTACCTTTAGAATTCCACTTATGTGGGCTTTGGTGTGATTATATTAAAGATAGTGTTTTTATATGCCTTATGGGGGAGGAATGAAAAAGAAACAGCATTTAAGCAAGACTCAGTTTTCATATTTTCAAACGAATATATTTTCTGCTAAGCCTACATGTTAAATGAATAATCTCTGACTTAAATTATATAGTTTTCTTTTGTGATTGTACCCAAATTTATACCAAGTCATTTTTCATCCACATTTGCTTTTACTATGTTTATTTTAAGAAAAAAACTTAAAAAATAATGGGTATAATTTTTATTAAAGTAAGCAACCATTAATAAGGAGTTATTGGTTTTGTCAGTTACGTCTGCCACCTGTATTTTGTGGTTATTTTGTATTCTGTCGGTTAACGTGATAATCATCCTTAGGCGGCTGGCAAAGGCAAGGGCCCTAAATCAGATCCAGCAGGAGCCTTCCTAGGCTGTTTTTCAGTGAACTTCTCATCTTCTTGCTTGTCCTGGTGGTAATGTTCTTCCACTGAGTAAGCTTTGACGTCTTCTTAGTCCCTTTGGCAGTCCTTGAGAAGGGAGTCCTACCCTGGTCACCTTCTCAGCATAGCATTCAATTGTGGTTCTTTTCTTTTTTTTTTTTTTTTTGCTTTTGTGGGTATCTTCATGGGTATGTGACCTTTGTGTGTGTTTCCTTCAAAAAAACTGTTGGGGTACTGTGTCTTATAATAATGTTAATAATAGCCTCATACATTAACAAACTCAACACCCACTAACAGTGTACACATTTTTCTCCATCAGGGTCTAACACATTTATTTTTATATATCAGTGAATATTAATCATGAATTTAACTCGGAATATAATCCAGAATTTTCATTAATTATGGTCGACTATCACAGAGTGACATTCAAATACAAAAACATTTATTAGTGTTGTGAGCCCATATTAAGGAAAACTAAACAATATGAATGTCTAAATAACTTTTCCTTTAAGTCCGTGTTCTCCTCTGAATACGTATCTTGCTTCCTTGTCTTTATGTTTGTTTGTTCATTCCACTCTGGAAAAACCTGTGTTCTCTCTCAAACACATACTTCTCTTTTTCTCTCCATCCACATTTTCTAGCTAGCTTTCAGTAAAAACTAGCTTCATTGAAAATAATAAGTCAAAATTAAAGAACTGGTTAAATAAACTTTGGTATAATAACTGTTGACATGCTACCAATTATTAGAAAGCCATAAATTAATATATGGGAAATGTTTTTTATATTAAGCAAAGAAAATGTTTTATATAAATGTAACCCTACCTAAGAATAGGGTAAGAAAAAGATATTATAAGGGATATAGGAATAAGAACTTTAATAACTTATTAGCAAAATATTTACTTTGAGAAAAACCTTAGACAATGGGTGACATTAAAACTGTATTCTCACACTGTTTTGTATTTTTCAAATTCTCTACAATGGATGCTTTTATTACTGCTAAATCACTGTGCTTTTTTATTTTGCAATTTTTTTAAGAAAAGCAACCTACACAGAAAATGAAGCTATTTGCATTCAGAAATCTCTATTCTTTTATAAATCCTGAACTATTTTGAGATGAAAAATCCTCCAATTTAGAATTCTTTAGATAGAAATATGAGCAGTCCCAATGTTGTCTGGAAGGATATTAAGCAAACAAACTCTTGATATAAAAAGCAGTTGGGCAAGAACACCAGCAAATGACATAAAATGAAATCAGTTGCAATAAGACCACTCCTTTTCTTCAGCATCTACTCAGTTAACATTTATTTATTCAATATCTTATGAGATGGCAGGATACTAAACCACCAAGGGATACAGGGACTAAAAGAAAAGCTCTGGAGAAACAACAGGAAATACAAGAACAGATTAAATAAAATATTCCCCATGTCAAGATTTAAGAATATTTGGTGGGCTGGAGAGATAGCATAGAGGTAGGGTGTTGCCTTGCAGGCAAAAGGACTGTGGTTCAAATCTCAGCATCCCATATGTCCCCCGTGCCTGCCAGGGGCAATTTCTGAGTACAGAGCCAGGAGTAATAATTCCTGAGAGCTGCCGCGTGTGTGACTCCAAAACAAACAAACAAACAAAAAGAATATTTCAGGGACTGGGTGGTGGTGCTGGAGGTAAGGTGCCTGCCTTGCCTGCACTAGCCTAGGACGGACCGAGGTTTGATCCCCTGGTTTCCCATATGGTCCCCCAACCCAGGAGCGACTTCTGAGCGCATAGCCAGGAGTAACCCCTGAGCGTCACCGGGTGTGGCCCAAAAAACCAAAAACAAACAAACAAAAAAGAATATTTCTTATTGGAGTGCTAAATATCCAAGGACTACAGAATGGGAAAGCTGGTCCACAGAACCTAGTCCGTGAGAGAAGAGACATATTTGAACAGAATATTTTAGATTTTTAAGTCTAACAAGTTTTTTTTAATTATATTTGAAGTTAATTTTTTTTGTTATTTTAGAACTTGGATTAGTAAAGAACTTCATGCCTTGATGTAAGGGTCAAACAAGAAATTATAAAACATGCTTGTGATTTTAAGGCTTTATAATATTCTGAGATATAATCATTCAATACTCATTTCATTGGGCCCAGTGCTGCTCTGGGGATACTCCTGGTTCTGTACTCAGGAATCATTCCTGGACTTGGGAATCATTTCTGGGTGGCATATGCGATGTTGTGGAATAGATCTGTGCCAGCCCATTCAAAGCAGTCACTACCTGGCGCACTGTCTCTGTGGCACCTACCATTAATTTTGTTTCTTTGATTGGGGCCACATCTGGTTTTACTCAGGGCTTACTTCTGGTTCTGTGCTCAGAGATCACTCCTGGTCAGGCCTGGAGGACTAGATGGAGTGCTAGGAAATTATCTTGGGTTGGCTGCAAGCAAGGCAAGCACCTTACTCACTCTATTTTCTATCCAGCCCCTAACTAAAGGTTAAATAATAAAACAAGCACATGTCTGCTCATCACTCTACTTAGTAAACAGAACATTCCTAGAACCTTTGAAATTTCTTGCTGTTCTCAATATATTGATCTTTTTGTGTCAAAAAGCTCAGTCAAATTGAACAGAGAGAGAGGTGGAAATGCTTAATTTTTTTCCCTTCTACTGCTTCTTGCTGATTTAGTCTTTTACCTTTTCAGACCCTTCCTTCCTTCCTTCCTTCCTTCCTTCCTTCCTTCCTTCCTTCCTTCCTTCCTTCCTTCCTTCCTTCCTTCCTTCCTTCCTTCCTCCCTCCCTCCCTCCCTCCCTTCCTCCCTCCC